>PVIC010007949.1:0-49374 GCA_004025085.1 Thryonomys swinderianus | reverse complement strand
CACTAGTTCTCACTTAACTGCTTTCTCTGGTTTCAATTGCCTTCAGTCAACTGCCATTCAATCTATTAAACAGAAATTTCTTAAAGTTAATTATGTATACCTTTTTAATTGTGTAAAATTTAAGGAGCATAATAAAACCTTGCACTATGGTGTCCATCCCTGTGGAGTGAGAATAATCCCCTTGTTCAGTGTGTATCCATGTTTGCACATGATCCCTGCTCACCCTTTACTTAGTAGTCATGTTGGTTACATATGAACTACCTCAATACCATAGTACTCTGTACTTGTGTAAACCTTATGTTACTTATAATGAGCCCAATATATAAAAGTAGAGATGTTGGCAACTTGGATATGCCAAAGAGGAGCCATAAAGTTTTGCTTTCAAATGAGCATTTAAAAACCGTGAGTTAATATGAAAAAAAAAGAGACAAACATGATACCATATTGGCCAACATCACAGTAAGAACAAGCCTTCCATTTGTGAAGTTGTGAAGATGGCAAAAAATTAGGGCTGATTTTGCTGTGACACATAAAATCTCCAAAAGTCACAGCAACTATGTGTTTTAAGTGCTTAGTTAAGATAGAAAAGTCATATATTTTTAGTATAAATATAGGAAAAACAGTTTATTTATATTTTGTACTATCCATAGTATCAGACATTTGCAGGGGTCTGAGAATGTGTATCCCATAAATAAAGAAGAACAAGTATAATTTATTGTGGTGGTCTCAGGAAGCTAACAGCAACAGACAGGAAACATGACTAGGAGAAGACAGAAATCAAAAAATGTTACTGACAAGACTACAATCTGCTTGTATCAAGAGGCACGGTACCTCCGTAAGGGAATTACAACACAGTTTATATAACTGCCTATTTGAAAGGGACGGTTCCCCATTCTCTGATCTATTTCATCATGATCTCAAGAGATAATTTTGTTTTACATATATTAAATTATTGCTCATGAAACAGACGCTAAACCATGAATCTGTCTTCAGCATTTCTGGGAATACAAAGGAAGACTGACCCACAGTCAAGCCGAAATCCCCTGACCTGGCAGATCAACAATTCTAATCATACTGTGTGGAATGAAAAAATCCAAATCCCTTTAGGAATGCAAATTATTGCTTCCATCACCCTAGACCCTATCCTTTCTTCCAAACACATAGAAACACAATTTATTTGAAAGCAGTAGTGGAAAGCCTGCGATCTCAGAGTGAGCACACACCTTCCCTAGGTAATTCTAATCTTAATAACCTGCCACTGAATATATTCTTAACAGACACACAAGGGGAGATGTGGAAAACAAGAAATCAGTCTGGGTTACAGCAGGAAGGAGAGGGAGGACGTGAGAGGAGAGGGGAAAGATGGACGGATTCTGCATGTTCTAGACAGACGATAAGGAAAGCAAGCTGTGAAGTGAGGGGGGACAGCTTGTCCCCCCTTGAATCTGGAGGACTCTCTGACTGGCAGGAGGACGCATGAGAGTGCAGGGTCATTAAAACCGGGCACAGGTTCCGTGCAGCACAAAGAATCAGTGCATTACAGAACCAATTTGTGTGGGTCCGCTCCTTCCCAGAATGAAGATAAAACTAAATAGAAATAACAATTCCATCTCCCGACCTCTCACCAGCCACCCGTGTCAGGGGCTGTAGGAGTCCCTGGGTGACACAAACAAAGAGAGACTGAAGAAATTGCAGTCTGAAAATCCAACGTAGTGATTAATATGCTAATCTCTCTGTTTTATAGCTCTCTAAATTCTTGGAGATCTTAGAAGTCTGACAACTTGCTTGGCCATTCTGGTTAAGACTATGAGACTAGGAATTATTATGTTTCAGGAACTCAGCATGGATCAGAATTTTCAGTGGTTTCCTGACAATCTTATAAATAAAACATCATTAAACTCATCATGTTTGCATAGACAAAGATATAGAATGTTAAAGTGTTTCTGGAAAAAATAAACCTTAACCCTCACACTTTCTAATAGCTTTTATGTTAGCTTTGCTCCTCTTAGCAGCTGAGTATTTGCACATTTGTTTCCAACACATTTAAACACTGATGTATAAGATGAATGTTTCGAACAGCTTCAGCCCCAAACCAGAATCCCGAAGTCTGAAGAACCTCTCACAGTGGCACAGGCCACTGGCTAACACGCACTATGGTTTTTATTTCTGATTTTGGCTTTTCAGAATCATACCGTTGATTCTTTTTTCAAGAGTTTCCACTAAGGTTGCAAACAATCAATAATGTGGAAAATATTTTAAACTGTTAAAAACGTTAGTTTCATCAAGTAAAAGCAAAGTCAAGAGATGTAGAAAACTAGTGGGGCAGACATGGAATTTATCTCTAAAGCTTAATGAATTCTAGCATTTGACAATTTGTCTCAAATGTATATCTTCTTTTTAAATATATTTTTTCAAAAACATTATAACTGAGTGCCGGGCATGGTGGCTCACGCCTGTAATCCCAGCACTCGGGAGGCAGAGACAGGATTGCTGAGTTCGAGGCTTGCCTGGGCTACATAGTGAGCTCAGGGCCAGCCTGAAATACAAAGCGAGACCCTGTCTCAAAAAAAAAAAAAAAGAAGAAGAAGAAGAAGAAAACATTATAACTGGGTATTTATTTGCAATACATATATATATATGTTTATATATATAATATATATTTGTTTTTACAAATATACATTTTTTTATATACATATTTATTTTTATGGAGACAGCAATGCAGTAACTTCAGTGTATTAAAAACCTATGTTTAAAAAGTCTCAGACTGCCGGGCGTGGTGGCGCACGCCTGTAATCCCAGCACTCGGGAGGCAGAGACAGGAGGACTGCTGAGTTCGAGGCTTGTCTGGGCTACATAGTGAGCTCAGAGCCAGCTCGAACTATAAAGCGAGACCCTGTCTCAAAAAAAAAAAAAAGTCTCAGACCCTTCTTACTCCTCTTGGACCCACACTCAGGAAGGCAGAAACCTGAAGACCAAGCCCCTCCCCCCACCCCGCCCCAGGCGCTCCAGGCTAACCCTGAACAGCGCTGCTTCCCTCATCGGACCAACCGGCACCCACACCAGCCGTTCTGGCGCAGGCGCAGATGAAGGCTCGTGCCAAGGCTCCTCAGCGGGTCCCTTCCCGTGACTGCTACTGATGGCTACATTAGCAGTTCCATTAACTGGAAAGTTACTGGACACAGTGTTTCGTTCTACTGCAACAGGAGCAGAAAGACAAAGATCAACATAAAGCCTTTTTTCCCCTGTATATGGAAATCTAAATAATAATTTAAGGCATCATTAAGGTTCTTATCAAATCATCAGTGTTACTGTTTCGTTTATCCTTCAGTTGGAAGACACATCTGTCATTATTCATTGCTTTGTATTATTCTCTTAGAAGGCAACCTGGTGGATTCTTCAGTTGGCAATGTTTTCAAATGAGCATAAAATCAGTGGGACTTAATTTATTCATTAAATTAATCAAGCAGCACATATTCATGCACCCAACACTGTTCCTAGCAAGTGGGGATTCAGTAGTAAGTAAAATAAATGAAAAATCTCAGCCATCAATTAATACTCAGATTGAAAAGAAATAACAAGTTACATAAGCAGAGTGTGCAGACATGACAAAACTAACTATAATGCTATTGAAAAGTAGAGCAGGACATGGGACCTCATAAAGGAAGAGGGGGGTCATGCAGGCGCCTGTCATGGGGAGTCAGGCGGAAGCTCACGTACAGGCCTCTGCGTGGGCAGGTCACTGCCCAGGCGGGACGCGGCCAGGCCTTGGGTCTGTGCTCTGTCCACACGTGAGGAAGAGAGGAAGGGATGGGGGAGGGGAGACAAGGCGGGAGAGAGAGGGTGCGAATTACAGAGCTTCCGTCTGGATGCTCTGGAGCGTGGGCGGGAGGCAGTGCAGGGCCAGAAGCAAGGGGGGAGGACATCTCAGGCCCAGAAGAAGAGCCGCATTTCTGCCTTGTTGAGAAGGAAGGCAGAAGCCCCAAGCTGCAGCTCTTGACTAAAATGCGGTGCGACAAAGTGGCCCCTTGGACAGCGTGGACAGCAAGGAAAGAGGAGCGGTGGCCGTGTTGTGCAGGTGGAGCTAAATGGTACGGTGCGGGCCCAGGAAAGGTGTCGGCACTGACTTTCAGCTCCTATCTGGGTCTCTTCCGCAGCGTCTACAAGGTCACAACACGTGGAAATCCAGCAGGCTCTTCCATTACCACAGACCGTTTTGGACACGTGTTATGTGCCATCTATAACACATGCATCAAACTCCAACAGCACGACTTTTACAACGCAGAGGGCTACTGCAGAGTACGTGCACATTGTTGCAGAGAGACTGAATTTAAATCTTGATCCAGTTAACTTGTTAATTACTTCACCTTTTCACATATTTGTGCTTTAAAACAGTATTTTCCCCCTTAAAATTATAAATACATAGATAGCATATGTTTACATAGAGACCTATTTTTATCATGAAATTAAATAAAATACTGCATTTAGAGAAACCAGCATATTGACTAATTAAGTACCATAATGAAACTCACAATGATAATAATAATAATATAACAAAACAAGACCATTATAATAATGGAAGTTAAATTTTCCAATGCCACGGAATTTAATTCCCTGAAAACTCAGATTTTCCATATTCATGAGTACAAATGTGGTCAGCTTGTTACATTTATCATCTCGTGTGATCTTTAGTGGAAGCCCCTATGGTTGGAAGCATAATTATCCCATTTTACAAAGGATCAAAATTAAACCAATCAAGGGAAATACTTCAGAGGAGACAGAAACCTCCCTATTAGAAGATCAAACCACCTAAAGATTGGTTTAGACCTGTACATTCATAAGATTTTATCATACCCATCACGACCTAGAAAATTCCATGCCTTCCATGAGCCATCAAATTCCCAGAATATTGAAGTTAGTATGTCTTCATAGTCTCATTCGATTTAATTGTATGGTAAAGCTCAGATCAGCAAAAATCTGACCCACACATGGGGAGCTGGTCTGACACAGGAAGCCGGTCAGTGGGGGAATATGATGGGGAGGCCCTGACATCTGTTGTAGTTGTGGCAATAGTCACTATTACTCCTCCCTGGAAATAAGGCTTGAGTTGTTTCTCCTAAAATAATCTAGAAATTATATTTTGTGCCTAAATATTTTCTTTGGTCTCTATGGAAGTTAATTAAATTTTGTGAAGGTGGCTACAGTGTGGCTGGTGCCCATCACTTGGTCAAACGCTAGTCTAGATGTTACTAACCCAGAAGAGCCAGAAGTGACTGCCATTCACAGTAAGCTTATGCTATGGAAAGCAGCCTGCATTTGGGCGTAGACATGGGCTGTGTCTAGCCAGCTGAAGCCCTAAGATCAAAAGCTGAGATTTTAGAGGGAAGCAGAACCCATGGTTCAAGAGCCGAACACAGAAATCCAGCCTGAGCTTCTTGTTTCTTGGATTTAGAAATTTCAGGATTGCTCACTCAATAGGATCATGTGAGTTAATTCCCTAAAATACATCTCTTTTTAAAAAATATATATATATGTGTATATATATATATATATATATATGTATGTATCGTAAACATCTGTGTACATGGACACATGAATCTAATTTGCTACTGATTCTATGGAAAATCTGATAAATTCTCCTTTTCCTATATGTAAACTTTTCTATAGACACACCTTTATTACTTTAGAAATAGTCTATTATTTTTTTTAAACAATGATATTTTCTGCTACTTGATCTTGACATTAAATATGATCAAACTTTAATTTTCCCCTAATATTCTGAAGGTAAGCATTACAAAATTTAAGTATTCATAATTGAAATCATATCCTGAAATATCTAAAACTATTTCACCAAAATTAGATTTATACTCCTGAGGCTATATTTTTACATTATATATAAAAAGTTAAGGCTCTTATTTTTCTTTCTTTTTTTTTTTTTTTTTTTTTGCTTTTTGGAGACAGGGTCTCACTTTGTAGTTCAGGCTGGCCCTGAGCTCACTATGGTGCCCAGGCAAACCGCCGCGAACTCAGCAATCCTCCCATCTCTGCCTCCCGAGTGCTGGGATGACAGGCGTGAGCCACCACGCCCAGCATTCTATGTGGTAACCGGGGATTGAACTCAGGTCCTTAACGCTTGCGAGGCAGGCGCCGGAACCACTGAGCTAACCCTCCGGCCCTTTTCTTTCATATTTTAAGATTTGACTAAATTTAAAGGGTCATTCCCCATTATTTTTAGTATAAATTGATTTCTTTTTGACTTTACATTCATGATAGTGTTTTTAAATATGTAATAAAATCATATCACCCTTACATAACCTCATAACATATTAGGATTATTCTAGACTGTGCAGCTTAGCCCGGCAGCCAGTTTTTGAAACGTGGAAAGCAGAGCACAGGCAACAACACCTGAGAAGCCAGCCAAAGTAAGTGCGGAAGATCTTGTAGAAACAGATCATTAATATTCAAAAGGGAAAGATCAGTTCCAGCATAGATAATTCATACTAAGAATGTGGCAACCAAGAAATATGTGTGAACATAAGGAAAACATAGAAGCTGAGGTAAAAGTAGGATTTTAAGAGTTATTATGTTTAACTCCACAATTTGGAATAGAAAGCTTAATAGTCCCAGTGTTGCACCAGACTTCTGTGGCAATAATCAGATTTCCAGGAACTCAAAATATTTTATAAAATAATCAGAGCATACTGAATGTGTTTGGAGAATAGATACAAGGATGCTTGAAGTGGCAGATATCTTACAGCTGTTCCTTCCAGTTTGACTTACTGATTTCTAACCTAATGATGCATTTCCTGTTTCTGTTCTTACAAAGCGCCCTGATTTTGTTTGTAATCCACAGCTTAGTCACATAGTTCAAGATGTTCAGTGGAAGCTAAAATCAACCTTATGCTCCAGAGAAGTCTAAAGACTGGCTAATGGCAGAAGGGCTTAGGCTGTTCCATCAGCTTGATCTCAGGGTTTGTTCTCAGGAGGAAGCACATCATCCTCTGGCCTCACAGGCCTGGATCAGGACACATAGGCTCAGTAACTGTAGGTAGGTCTGGCTCTAACACAAGGGAGACCAGGTTTACAATGAAAACAAACCAGAAGACAGAACAAAAATATACGGGGGAAAATAGGACATTTACCGACATCTTTCAGCTACCCGCTCTTAATTCTGTGAGTCAACAGGGTCCCTTTTTATTTGAACAAGATCAAATTAAACATCTGCCTACTTGCAACTCAAGAACCATGATACAGTATGTAACAGCTATTTTCTAATGTACACATTTCTAGATACTTAGATACACTATTGAAAATATGATGGATTCAAGCAGTACCATGAGGGATTTGGGCTGTTTTACTTGACAGTAAGATTTGATATTTTTACTTCAGTTTGATATTTGAGGAAAGAATGATAGAACATATTTGTACATATATATGTATACATATATTCATAAACATTTAGGAAAAAAGCCCTACATATCTTTATAGTATTAAAGCATTATTTCCCACCGGGTAATGATTTAATTCTTCACACTTGATCTTAGCCAAAAGGCTGAGAAGCGATTCTTAACCTCCTATAAATATAAAGGTATGGACTATCTTTCCAATTCCCATTAGTGTTACCACAATCCTATTCTATAACAAAATTTACCTTAGTAAAAGTAACAGACTATGCATTTATTAAAAAAAAACCTTTTTTTTTTAATTATTGCCACCTTTCCCATAGCTGAGCACTGGTATAAAGCATCTATTACTAAGGAAGACTTACTTACTATATACAAAAGTCAGAACTATTTGATCGTTCTTAGGAAATGGACTAAAGCAAATCTTTTAAAAAATGATCTCGTTCCTTTTCCCCTGAGAATGCAGAAATAATTAAATTTTTCTGGATTTTAGCTACGATAGCAATAAACTCTTTGGAGTTTATGCACTAGATTTCAATATGTAAGCCAGATTATTTGTGAACAAGAATATATTTGATAAAATCATTAGTAAAGTTGCCCCAGGCACTAAAGGGAAACATGCATTTCTGTGGAAGACAGAAAATTTGTAATGAATGTAAGGCAAACAAAAACAAGGATTTGTAGCTCTATTCCAGACCCCAAGGAAATAAGTACTGATATCAGAATGCAGAAAGAACTCCTGTTCGTGAAAAAATAATAAGATATCATTCCTCTTTAGAATGCATGAGATGTAGAATAGCTGAACATATTCAGCCATGCAGAATTAAACTCCACAGGAGATGGAAAGGTATCTAAAATAAATCTGTAACATAGTTAAGGAAATTTTTAAAAAGTCATTGGGTAAATGAAAGCAATATCCTTGCAGGGCTAAGATTGGATATTCCAAAATTTAGAGCTGACATTCTAATCACTGCACTGCATATGTAGCTGTACAGAATACAGTGTCTTACTAATGACCTTTAATTTTGTATTATGAAATAATAGATCTCAATCTTTATTTGCTAACCAGTGTTCTAGTATCCTTTGTATAGTGTAGATTACTTGCATTCTTAGATGTGCTTCTTTAGTGAAGAAAATGGTCATGTAAAATGTTTTAAAACTATCAGATGATTTTCAAGGCCTGTGATGATGTAGGAGTGGTGGATGCCCAGTCACTAACCCTGAATTCCCCTGGATAATGAAAACCTCACATGAAGCTCTTTACAAACAATGTATCTAGCCAGTAATCTCTATCCTCATTGCCATATGGGATCAAGGTCATATGCATCATTTTTATTTGAGTAAATTATGCAAATTTTAACTTTATAAAAACAGTACAGCTTTAGTAATTGACTATCCTTACAACTAATTGCTGATATTGTGACCTTATGTGTAATAATCATTTTAGCAGATACGAGGTGAAACTGTGGCTTTGATTTCCAGTTTTCTAATTATCAGTGGTGTTCAGCATGCTTTTGCATGTCTGTTGGTCATTTTTATTATACAAGTTACCACGATGTGGATAGCTACTTTTCATACAAAACTAAACTCAGACCCTCTTCTGACAATGAAAAAGAGTGACACAATAAGAATTCCCCTCTGGGAAAAAGAAGATACAGATGAAAAGTACAAATGAGGAAGTCTTATAAATGAGATCATATGAATATGTGACAAATTTAGTTAATTGTAATTATTGATCTATTGCTTGCTACAAGAACTCTGCTGTGCTGATTTAGGTCCTTTCCAGTAACATTTTTCCCTTTCTGGACTTGTTTTGAATGTTATAATGATTTCCTCAATTTAATGCATAAATACTATTTCTAGAGATACCAAAGAATAGCAAATAAACCAAACACATACACGGCAAATGGATAATTTATGTGAGAATGAACTTAGTTTGAAATAAACTACAGTTAGTAAATTATATTTTATGTAGATTGTTTTATTGGTAGCTAAATTTTCTAAAGGACACGCCTTTATTTCTTAAAAGATACAAGAAGTTTTGGTATAATGTTTATATTTTTTTTTGTTTTGTTTTTTTGTTTAAAGACAGGGTCTCCCTTTGTAGTTCAGGCTGGCCTTGAGCTCACTATGTAGCCCAGGCAAGCCTCGAATTCAGCAATCCTCCTGTCTCTGTTTCCCGAGTGCTGGGATTATAGGCGTAAACCACCATGCCCGGCAGTTTATGATAATTTTGTTATGAAATTTAAATAAAAGATTATAAGTAGATTTGTACTGGATAGGAAAGCAGTCACAATTTGATTAAAGAGTGCTATTTATTGAATTTTAATCTTGACATGATGTAAGTACTTTTAAAATAGATTACACTCAATTTATTCATGCTAATTTCAAAGTTGTAAATATATTGATATTAGAGAGAGAGAGACTGAGAACTTTTCTTGAGTAAATCTCAGTTGTGAGACTGGTATCTGGTGAGCTCTGTGGCACAGTCCTGAACCTGTAAGGTGTCACTGATGTTACAATGTGATTAAACAGATTCAGCAGAAAATTTCAAAGGATATTTCCCAAAATTCTTCGAGACACACCAGTGTAACTGGGTTAGACATGTCACTCCCAAATTAACTCTCTTGGAGGTTATATATGTTACAGCTGCTTCCAAAATATGAATCTAATTAGTCTGTAATTAGATCTTGGACTATAACTTGGCTTAAAAGTATTTCTACCATAGATCATAGATGCATTTTTATACTCTATGAAGATGTTTAAATAGCTAAAACTAGAGTTCAACAAAGAAAATAAAAAGATTTCCGAAAGTTATAAGAATAGATTTTTAGGTGAAACTGCTGTCATAAATCATATACTATACACAGGGTTCTATAAGCCAACACCTTCTATTTGGACACCCTGAATTTAAAATGATTACAAAATCAGTGCTTTGTAATCTGGAGGGTGACACAGTTCTGTCACTGGAAATGCAGCTCCGGAGTATTATTCATCTTCTTTACAAAACACTAGCTATGGACTTCCTGTTTATGATTTATTTAGAGGTTCCAGTAAATTAGGCATAGATGAAAAAAATAAGAGATTGTAATTTGTAACAGTATAAGAATTTTTTATTGTTTAGTGTATTTTATTCATTAAACCTATAAAAGAGATGAACTGAAACAGAGTGGAAGAAGCATCTGTTCCAATTATGGCAACCTTACACTAATTCAAGATACGAGGCCAATCAAATGTGCTGTATTTTAAAGAAAAACACTCATGTGGTTGTGAGGCATTACATTATAAATAAAACACTCTTTAATGTCCTATTTATTTTCTTAGCACTTCTATAAGGTTGAGATCCAAAATCCAATGCAATATGCTGAAATTTTGGCTGCTGATAAAATTCTGGAGTGGCTGGACACAGGGCTTTTATTTCATCAGGGGAGTAATAATTTAATGGAATCACTGGAAAGTGAAGAATCGTAAGTGGGTCTTAGGGGACAAGAGAGTATTCTGGGGTCATATTCCCAGGACTCAACTACTCTGAGGCCCCTCGCTCTCCAGTTCTTTCCCACTTTCTGTCTTCTCAGTTTGTAGTAAGCTTAACTGAAAATGTGGTGGGTATGGGATATGGCTGGAGGACTGCTCCCACATGCTCTGTGCATGCAGGAGGCCCTGGAAGGAAGCACTTGAGGTCTATACCTGCCTCGCGGCCCCTTCCTCTCCAGTGCTGCTTCTCCTACTTTACTTTGGATTCTTCCACAATGTTCTGCATTGGAGTCAGCCAGTTATGGCCTAAAATTGTGACCTGAATGAATCGTTTCCTCCTTTAACTTGTGGGTGTTGGGTATTTGTTCCCAGCACTGGAAAGCTAACAAAGAAAACTGGTTGCCAGAGAAGTGGGTCCTTGCTATGACTACCTGGTCCTATGGTTTAAAATATTTAAAACTGATTTGCAAGAAAAGTTTGGAAAGGCTTGGGGGTGCAAGCTAGAGAAGCCCCAGGCAGATATAAGGAGAGATTAATGGTAGATGCTAGTGAGGGCTAACCAAATACCAATGAATAGGCTGGGGCTTCCATATCTGCTGGGGCTGCCACATCTGCTCCTAGGCCTGTGCTGAGAGTATTTCAGTTGGAATCATTCACTAGAAACAATTATCATCCAATCATGCTGTGAATTTTAAGGAAGAGTATCAACCTTGTAAAGAAATTATGTGCATACATGAAATTTGAATTAATTCAAAATTATACTTCATTGATAATTTAAACAGAATGGAAAAGTCACATGGAGGAGAGATAAATTAAACGAGGACCCCAAAATGAAACTCCTTATGACAAACACAATTGCACTTCAATTCTTTAAGGAAAGAATATGAGAATAAAAATAGAGTACTAATCATATAGTATAGGTAACAGTTCTAAATAAAAGATGAATATGATAAATATGGAATAATACACATGAACATAATCATAAATATTCATTTAAGAAAAAGCATTGAGAAATATGATTTAAGAGAATAATCAACTAAAAAAATTACAATCTCATTTCCACAATTATTCAGATTTCTTATAAAATGAATTCTTTACAAATACCATATTTTCTCAAGTGTTAATTAGCCCATATAAATTTTTCTATTTTTAAAAACTTAAAACAAAATTTTTAGTTTCCACTGTAAATTCTTATACAAAAGAAATGAAAAAGAATGCATATTTTACTAAAATTGTCAGTGTCACTACCACTTATATGTGAAATTCGGCAGTTAAAACACTATATTTCTTTATAGCACATGTGTTTTACTTTAAAAATTTGAAATCATAACAAAAATGTTGGCTTATATGTGGGAACAAGATTCATTTAAAGTATGAACTCCATGATGTTCAAATGATACTGCCTTATAATGTGTATTTGTAGATAAAGATGTTCACTTACATTTGACAAAAAAATATTAGTATGCTTAAAAGTTATTAAAATAACTTTAGAATTAAAAATACCACTCAGTCATTATTTTTAAATATAGTTTACATTAGGTTGTGATTTATTTTCAGCATGCAAAAAACAATAATTTTTACAATGGAACCAAAATTGGCAGATAACCCAGCATGGTGTTATGTAAGTATATAGAAGAGAGGAGACAGGACTTGGCCAGAAAAAGATTGGTTGCTGGGAAAATAATGACATTTGAGAGAAAATTCAATTAAGGTAGAAAAAAATGAAGTAAAAAATTTTATAATAAAAAGCACCATGGACCAGAGATTTAGCTCAGTGGTTCCAGTGCCTGCCTAGCAAGCGCAAGGTCCCTGGTTCAAACCCCAGTAACCATACAATACTGGGCATGGTGGCTCACGCCCACCAGCAATCAGTATCACATAACACAAATGCCACACTTGGTGGCTCAAACCTGTAATCCCAGGACTCAGGAGGCAGAAGCAGGAGGATTTCTGAGTTTTTAAATGGTAGAAACAATATTGTCAAAATAGCTCCACTTGCCGGGCGTGGTGGCTCACGCCTGTCATCCCAGCACTCAGGAGGCAGAGACAGGAGGATTGCGGAGTTCAAGGTTTGCCTGGGCTACATAGTGAGCTCAGGGCCAGCCTGAACTACAAAGTGAGACCCTGTCTCCAAAAAAAAAAATAGCTCCACTATTAAAAATAATATATAGATTAAAAATGATTCCAATCAAAATATAGTGGCATTCTTCACAGAATCATATTTGGAACCACAAAGAGACCCAGAACAGACAAAGCAATCTTGACCAAAAAAGACAAAGAAAGGGTATTAGAATAGTGGAGTTCAAGATATACTACAAAGCTACAATAATACAAATAGAATATTAATTGCAGAGAATAGACATGTTGACCACTGAAAATAAGAGGACACAGAAACAATTTCATGAACCTCCAATTATCTGGTTTTGACATAGGGGCCAAATACACACTGGAGAAGAGCCATACTTTTCAACCAGTGGTGCAGGGAACACTGGTTATCCTCGGGCAGAAGGATGAATATGGAGTCCTATCTCATGCTTTGTACTAAAAGGAAATCAGAATAGATCAAACACCTAGATAAATACAGAAAGGGTGAATCTACTGGAAGATAAAATAGGTAAAGTTCTTGAAGACATGTAGGCATTGGGCAAGAAATTTCTGGACAGAACTTCAACTGCCCAAGAAATAATACCAAGAATTAACAAATGAGGTTCTACAAAACTAAAAAATACTTCTCAGCAGTAAAGAATATAACAAGCACATTGGAGAGGCAACCTTCAGAATAGAAATTTAAAAATTCCCTGCTACGGTTTGAACAGAGGACTAACATCTAGAAAACATAGGCTCAAAAGTTAGACCTCACAAAACAAAATACCTAATCAAAGATTGGGCAAATGACATGCATAAACACTGTTCAAAAGAAGTATAAAGACCAATGAGCACATGAAAATTGCTCACTACTTCCAGACTTTGGAGAAACAAACCAAACAACAGAGATTCCATCTTACCTCAGTGAGACTTGTTATTACCAAGGACTTAATAAATAACTAATGCTGGAGGGGCCATGGAGGAAAATAAAGCCTTCTACATTGTAGGAATGTAAACTAGGTCAAACATTCAGTATGATGATAGAAATTCCATTTGATCCAGCTCTGTCCTTCTGGATATATTCCAGAGTTAAAGTAATCAAATTACAATTATACATATATAGCTGTGTATGGCTATGTGTACCACTATGCATAGCAGTATAATTCACAACAGCAAAATCATGGAATTTTCATATGTGGCCATCAACATGTGAATGAATAAAGAAAATATGGCCTGTACACACAACCTAGTACTACTCAACTGTAATGCATTTCTAAGAAAGTGGAACAGATCATGAAGCCATAATTCTAAATGAAATAATTGAAACACAAAGGTCTAAATATCACATGGTTTCTCTTATATGAGAAACTCCAATATTTAAGAGTAAAATAAAAACAGGAAAGTAACAGGGAGGTAGAATTTGTGGAGATGGATAAGTATGTAAGAATGAGGGAAAGAGTGAAAATAATCAAAATGCAATACGTATATGTAGCAGTTCCCTAAGATTAATCGTGCATTTTCATGTACTACAAATGATAATAAAATAAATAAACATGATATATTAAGGAATTCTTTGAGCACAGACAGGACAAAACGAATTCAGAAACAAGGCAGACACACTCTACGGGGGTAAGTTTGCTTTTGCATCACATGATTTTTTTAAACTGAATTCTTTCTTGATGCATTTTATATACAACTCACAATCACACAACACTGGGAAATTAGTACCGGTATAAGATGTGAGCTTATTCTCATTTTTACCCGTATCCCTACCCACCCCACAACCGCTTAACCCCTATATACATATGCTTTCCTTTTCTTTTTAAATCATATTTATTCTTTCCCTTCATTACTTTCCCCTACCACTTTCCTTTTCAATATTTCACATGATTTTAAGGCTCCTAGAATCAAGTTACACAGTATCAGTTTAAAAGAAAGTAAACAATAATGATTTCCCACCATCCAATTTAGGAAATAAACATAAAGATGTTTTATGAAGTGAAACATCAATTATAAATTTATCTGCATCTCTGACTTAGTTGCAAAGAGAATATACTATAATGAGTATCACACAATATGACATTTATGTATCATTGGGGTTTGTATTTGCTTTCTTCCATTGAATTTTTGATCTTTTGATTTTATTCTTTTAGATAAGATCGGTGGTCAGTGTTCCACAGAGGTAGAATTCATGAGGTCAAGTCTGTTGAAGTATGAAGCTTGTATATTGAAATGAGCCCTCATTGCTTAGCTCTAGTCACTGGACCAAACTCCTCCCTGGATAAACCTAATCTTCCAATTTTTCTTGTCCTTTGATGTTGATGGGCTATTTTTACTATGCTTCTCTCTATTTTTATTGATTATCTTTTTATTGAAGAATACAAATATTAAAATATGCCAACCTTCTGGTTCAACAATTAAAAGCAATAAAATTTGAGTCTCTTTCTTTAAGAGGCATTCATTTAATAAGGATAATATTTAGAATATAAGAACCTTACCTGCTGAAGTTGGCTCTTCTTCATCTGATGCTATTCAGGGAAAGAAGGGTGAAGTGGGGACAGAGTATGGGGAGGGAGAGATGGAGGGAAGGAGTGACACAGGAAGAAACAGATGGAGAGAGGGAGGAAGGAAAAGAGGGAGGGAGAGAAAAAGAGAGTGAATATAAAAGTTTCACATTTACAATCATCACAATCCTCTAACTTGCAAGTTCTTTTCCTACATTTCTTTTTTCATTATGTAGTGATAGATTCATGAATATTTACATTTAACTGAAAATAATAAAGTAAAAATACTGTAGGGTCACATTCTTTAAAATGTGTTTCATTTCTTTTTCTTTTCTTTTCATTTTTTTTTAATGAGTCAGTCCTGCCATCTGTATTGGAATTTCCTTTTCATTTTACACACAACTGGCCTTCTCAATTTCCTATAATAATAAACCATGTTAATTAAATATAAATTGCATATGACACATAGGTACCCCAGGGTCAGTTTTCTATTAACACGGAAGGATTTAATGCTATCCCAGTGGTTCAAAATTTTCTTCTCTGGAAGAGACAGGTGTTACTAAATCTCACAGTCAGACACTTCATTCATTAAATGAGAAGATTCTAATATATACACCCTCTCTTTTCCTCTCCTGTCTTTCACACTTACACACACACACACACACACAGTTCACTACCTCACCTATGCTGCAGTGAACAAGCACTCAGTCATGATGATGTCCACCCCGTGTGTGGACACAGGAAAGCGCATATTAAAGGCCGAACCCAGATGGCTGGGACTCATGCGTTCTGCCGCCTACTCTTGAATAAACACAGACATTACAAAGCAGATACCAAGATACGAAAATGTGATCATGCCCCGCACCAGTGGCTCTCAGTCCAGCATGCTCATTGGACTGTCAAGTTCTATAACTCAATCCAAGTAAGTGGGGATCTCTTTATTAGAACTAGTTTGTGGCCAGGATTGAGACTCTACTAGATACTATCACTATAAAGTAAACCTAAGTGAAACTCATGAAAGTGCGATTCATCCTGACTCCTGATTTGAAAGTGATGTCTGACAGCAGCAAGAATCCTAGGGCCAAAGTCAACTGCTCTGTGTGTGTGCACATGCACATGGATGTGTGTGCTGTTTCATTTTCCCAGAAACTATCCATCCGTTTTTCCACTTCCAGACACATTCTCATGTCCAGTCAGTGCCCAAGTGCAGTTTACCCAGGAATTTCTGTTGAGTTACGTGACATAAGCCTGAGCTCTTTCACTTGATCCACAGAATTTTACAATTTTTAACTTAGCTGACATGCTTATAAACAGGCCTCGCTCCCTTTGTATTGTTAATCGAGGATTCTGTCTAGCCATGAATTGGGATACATCTGTGGAGAGAATGCACTGGGAAGGTAACGTGTCCTGCTGCCCTTTTCTCTCTACTGTTTGGCTTCTCTCCTTGGCACATAAAGAATGAAAGAGAGAGAGACATAGTTGGTCTATGTGAGGTGGGGAGCATGCATATTAAAAAAGCTGTTTGCTGCTTTATCATATACAAAATATATAACAGCATGTTCAAAGAGGAAAGTTGGTGGTAACTTCCAGGAATTTTCCTTTCAGGAAAATGGCAGAGACAGGAAGAAATGCTATTTGCTAGCTCCTGACCAAAGCCTGGAAACTTGGAACAGAAAATATCCTTCTTGCTGATCACTTTACACACGAGAACCTGGTAGTTCACAAAGTAGGCATGACATGAAGCTTAACAGGAGTTACAGAAGTTTGGAGTAACTGCAAGACCTAAGTTCATTTGAATTCAAGGTGTGATCAGTTTGGTTTTAAAATCAAATTTTTTTTGTTAATCCTCACTGTCCAGTAAAGGGCTGATTGGGGGACTCTCAAGAAAGCAAACAGCTGGGTGACAAGATATATTAAAATGTGATCACTACTATTAGCAAGAAATGATGTTCATTTTAAAGAAACTCCCCCGAGTCTCTTATAACAGGAGAATCAGGAAAGTGAGCCCTTAACCATGAATGTTTTTTGTTTGTTTTGTTTTGTTTTGAGACAGGGTCTCACTTTGTAGTTCAGGCTGGCCCTGAGTTCATTATGTGGCCCAGGCTAGCCTTGAATTCACAGCAATCCTCCTGCCTCTGCCTCCCAAATGCTGGGATTAGAGATGTGAGCCACTACACCTGGCAACCATGGATTTTTTGTTTGTTTTGAGACAGGGTTTCGCTTTATAGTGTAGGCTGGCTCTGAGCTCACTATGTAGCCCAGGCAAGCCTTGAACTCAGCAATCCTCCTGTCTCTGCCTTCCTAGTGTTGGGATTACAGGTGTGAGCCACCACGCTCGGCAACCATGGATTTTTAAATGCTTGATAAGTGCTAAGGAAGAGATTAGAAGCCCCAAGATTTCACTCTTCCATTCTGAGACATAAGCACCAACTTTGAAGAAAGGTCTGGCAGGCACCAGAGCAGAGACAATTGCAATTGTACAGCAGTCAAAACAAATAGATTATTTAATTCAAATCCTACAGGGAAGGCAGGTACCTGGTACCAGCTCCTACCTGACCTTGCTTTCCCAAAGACTTCTTAGCAGCCCCTTAAGAGTATGAAGCAGCAGGTCAGAGATTTAGCTCAGTGGTTCTGTCACCTTGTCTAGCAAGTGCAAGGTCCCTGGTTCAATCCCGGTAATTACATACAGTGATATGATGTTGGGTATGGTGACTCATGCCTACCAGCAATCAGTACCACGCTCCACAAGGCTGGGCATGGTGGCTCACGCCTGTTATCCCAGCACTCAGGAGACAGAGACAGGAGGATTGCTCAGTTTGAGGCTTGCCTGGGCCACATAGTGAGCTCAGGGCCAGCCTGAACTACAAAGTGAGACCTTGTCTTAAAAAAAAAAAAAAAAAATTTAAAAGAGTATGAAGCAGCCATTCCTGATTTTGCATAGAATTCTATTTCTATGCCAAATCTCCTTAGAAATGCTTCCTCATAAATGTCAATGTCATTAGCCAATATTTATGTCACTAAAATGCACACATATCCAAAGTTTGGTATAGGCATTAATTCACTGTTTTAGTTATCTGGGTGGCAAAGCCAGCTTTTAGGCTAACTGCCTTGCTGAATAAAATGTCAGGAAGTATTAACGGATGGCAACTAGAGCATCAAAGTAAAAAAAAAAAATGTCAAAATGCGCGTTAGTGGTCTGTAAAATGTTATCTCAGTGAATAAAATATCTCTGAAGACACTGATATTCCACCCAAATGGTTCCCCACTGTCTGTGCTTAGAAGTGATGAAAGCAGTGATTTATCGAGATTCTGAGTCTGCACTACGCTCAGTCTCCTTTAATTCTGGGAGGGGCAGCTCAGACAACCAAATACAACACAAATAACCCATGAAATAATTGCTTTATTCTACCAACTCCGCATGTACAAAGATGTAATAACATGATTATGACGTGGGAGAGCAGTAACGAAATGTCCTGATGTACAGGATAACAGAATCTCTCTGTTAAAATGTTCCCGATGTATGGAATTTTAATTTTGGGTGTTTGTTAGCCCAGGCTTAAGCATTTGTAAAAATCTGCTCTGGTGAAAGTCTTGAAGGCCAAATGCTAAAAGCTGGGAGCACAGCCCACCAAAGTGTGTTTCACCAAGACAAGCCAGGGGTCCTCTTCTTGGAGCTTTGGAAGAAAACCTGCAGGCCTAGTGGAAACCCTTTGCAATTGAATATTGCGATTTTCTAACCAACTTTCACTGCTCTGTGCCCCAAAGGAGCTTCAGGCTTTATTTTGTACCTGTTTCAGTACTTCCAGAGAAAATAGTTCTCTCTTTGATTTAAAGAAAAGATCTGTATCTCAGAACTAACTAACTCTGCTCCTTTCACTGAGAACAGCCATTAGTCTAAGTATTGATATGAACTTATTCATTAGTATTTCCAAGAAGACTCGTTCCAAGATGCTCTCAGATGTTAAAGTCAGAGTAAACTCAAGACCAACGTACAAAATGTGTCCATATAACATGTGACAACCCTCGGTACACTTCACCTGTAGATTATTTCTGTCATCTAATACAGATAAACAGTTGCTATACACTGTTTAGAGAATAATGGCCTAAAATTCTGTACATGTTACTCAACAGCTATTTATTTTCCAACTATAGTTGACTGAAGTAACATACATCTACTCCAAAGATTCAGAAGACAAGAGGGTGTTCTTTGCCAATGGAATATTTAAGGTTGTGTTCATGTGTTTGGATAGGGAAAGCAACTGGAACCAAGATATCCTCATTCTTCTGAGAAACTGTCTAGAAATAATACCTCACTATCATTGTTTTAGTGGAGACAAAAAGGCCCGGAAGTAGTTGCCACACGCCACACATCCTATAACCGAGATGGTAGCCAGCATTGAAAGAATAAAATTAGATTGCTGATAACACTGCTGCCTGCTATGAACTATGAATTTCAACCTACCACTGGACTCCTGGTTCTAAGGAAAAATATACCTGCTTTATTGTGTATATAATGTGAGCTGGGTTTACTTAGAATTAATATAAATGGTGTCTTGCAACAACTCAAATTGGTTTTGTTGTTCCCTTTAAACTATACAAGGACACAAAAATTGATTATTTTAGGCAACTGAGACCAAAAGCACACACAGCCCTGGGCTGTGATTTCAGAGGCCAAAGGCCACGTCATTCACTGCTTCACTTTCAGCAGAGTGCATCACTACATTAGGTACAACACAATAATTCTTTGATTTGGAAGTTGAACACTAAGTGTCAAAGTGGACCGGGAGTGAGAAGGAGGAAAACACCTCGTGCACCCTTCTCTTCTCTCCCTTCATTTCTCCCTCGCTGACTTTCCTTATTTTTCTGTAGGAACCAACTATAAAATAAATAACTGCCTATGTCCAGTAAGCTACACATTATTCTGACATATATCTGACATGAAAATACATGCATATCATCTTTACATCTTTCAATTCTCAACAGCTCTAACATATTCTGGTTTTTCTTTTTACTATCAGGTGCTTTAAGTACCTTTCCTAACATGGATGCTGCATGTGTTAAAATGATCTATACCCAGGGCAGCTTATCATAAAATAGGAAAACATTATAATATATTAAATATACATTTCTTAGTATACAGTGTTATAGTTAGTGTTAATTTTGTTGACTATATCATAAATTTAATTATGTATTGAGTATTCTAAATATATTAATCCTTACAGAATTATTTTCATAAACAAAGTAACAGAAATATATATTGCTGTACTCAAAAATACTTTAGATTCAGCTGGACTGTGGCAAAAATAATGATAATGATAATACATATGCATGGTTATTTACACCTATACATGTTAAATGTTGTGTTTGTGCATGTGTGTTTGCAGTATTATCAAGATGAAGAGTAAAGATTCATTTCAAATTTGTGAACACAGTTATTAAATTGCTTGTATTTGTACAAAAAAAGTTTACAGAGTCCAATTACCACTCTGTTTTAACAGGTTTAATACACACTTTGATCCCTGCATTGGACTTAAAGGACACCTGTTGAAATACAGTTGATGATACGTAACATTTAATCATGTAGACCTGCAGTGTGAGTCTCTGGACTCTTCTTCCTTTGCCTCAAAGGATTTTCTACCCAAGGAAGAGTCTTTCAGGCCAGACATCTCCTCTGTCTGGCACATGCAATGCCCAAGACAGGAGCCACACAAGCCTCTGGAGCTCACCTGGCCAGTGTGCCCTGGATGCCAGACTCAGAGCTCAGGACTTACTGTTTTCCCTGACAGATTTTGGTCTTGCTTTGGTCTAATTTCTTTATATCCACCTATTTCTCTCTTTTGGATTGGTTATATCTGTCCTGTGATCCTGCACTTCCTTTCTTTTCTTTTCTTTTTTTAGGGCCTCAAGAGTTTTCCTTGATTCTCTGATGCCATTAGATTTGGCCTTTTCAACTGTGTTGAAACTGTTAAGATTTGATGATTTTCAGGGCAGATTAAGTACATTTTGCATAAAGAGAGTGATAAGAGCCCTTTTGGAGTGGAGTAAAATGATATGTTCTTTTGCAGCGTTATGTTTATTGGCCCATAATGGCTGCATTCACTCTGGCTCCAACACAACTTAATGCTTTTGACATCTTCTCCTCTCCTTCATCCTCTCCTCCCTCTTCCTCTCCATCTCTTAGTACCCTTCCCTTTTGAAAAGGGCTAACTCCCTGGTTCCTATTATCTATCTTTGATTTACTTTTTGAGTTTTTCATGTAAGAGAAATCACTCAATGTTAAAACTTGTGTGTCTGATTTATTTCCCTTAACATTAAATACCAAAATGCCTCTATATTCCTAGAAATGACTCAAGTTTATCTTCTTTATGGAAGAATACCATTATACTGCATACTCCAGGTACATATTCTACACTCCACTTGGCTATTAGGAACATGGGTATGCACAGGCTACCGTAATTTGATGTCATTAACATTTTTAGGAAAATATAAAGAGACTAACTGGTTTGGATGGAATTTCTCTTTTTAGTTCTTAGAGGATGCTCCATACTGATTTTTGTGGCGGATGTAACAGTTTACATTCCAATTAACAGGATCCATGGGCTCTGTTCTCTCCATAGCCTCACAAGCATTGTTACCCTCTGATTCTTCTTGATTCTACGCACTCTTTCTGGGGTAAGATGGACACACATTGTTGTTTTAATTTGCATTGTTCTAATGGCCAATGATACTGAATTTTCCTCTACATGTTTCTTGGCCATGTGCACTTCTGAAACATTATGGTTTAAATCTAGAACATCTCCATCTGACCCAGAGGTTGTTTAGAGATTGGGCTTTTGGAAAGTGACTGGAAAGACTGGATACTAGAAAGTACTTGAGGCTGGTCAGAAGGAGGTCACTGTGAGCAGACTGTAAGGGTTATGCCTTCCTCTGCCTCCTCTCTCTGTCTCTGTCTCTCTGTCTCTGTCTCTGTCTCTGTCTCTGTCTCTGTCTCTGTCTCTCTCTCTCTCTCTCTCTCTCTGCTTCTTGCTCTGACACCAGCTCCCCTGCCTAGACCCTTCTACCATGCCACGGGCCAACCGACCATGGACTGTAATCTTGAGTCAAGCAAACATTTCCTTCTTGAAAGTTATGGTATTTTGTACTTTTCTCAGCAGCTAGAAAGTGTCTAAGAGACCATTTTATCTATAGTTTTAGTCCTTGGGGTATGTAGAATCACATACCCCAAGAAATCAATGTCAAAGACAAATGAAGATGAGACTAATGATTAACATGGTCCTTTGTATCACTCAGTAAAGTTCAACAGCTTCACTCAGCACTTCACTCAACATGAAACCCTTACATGTTTGTATTTCATTAGTAATCTAAACATAATTTTATGTAATTTATTAACTGTGCCATTTTCTTCCTTGGGGTATGAGATAAAAGGAATAGTAGTAGTTAAAAGACAATTGTTAATGAAATACTAAGCCTATAACTTTTAAACATTAAACTGTAATTTTCTAAGTAAATAGAATCCCTAAAATAAATCATAAAATATATTTTCTGTGCTTAGCAACACTATAGCTCACATGGATTTCAATCGCTATTTATACAATGAATCACTCTAACAGCAATTAGCAACATGTTTGCAATTTTCTCCTTTGGAAAGGTACAAATGAGGAAAATAAGAAAAATTGAATGATTTGGTTCCTGTTGAATTTTTTTAAGCATTTATAAGTTATAGACCTAAGTCAGAGTGAAGGGAGGTTTGTTCATAAGACTCTTCTCATTCCCTATATCTCTATCCTGAATAGAATTAAAGAGATCTGAATATATACATTGGATGCATTTTCTATGTAAAATAAAGAGTACCATTTTTAAGTTCTGACTGGACATCATGAAGAAAGTTGTAACTGAATATGTTAAGTCTACATAATCTACAGTCAGTGCTCAATAAAAAACAGTACACCCTATTTCCTAGACTCATTTCCCAAGCAGGATAAGATCCTTCCTGGTGGGTGAGGGTTATGTTTCCTGTTGTGTACTGTACAAAATTGGTACACAGTAAATATTTTTGAAAAGCCAGTCATCCTTACAATTGAGAAAATGAAGTCTGGTGTGTAATTTTAATGACTTTTATTGTTAGCCATGAAAAATAAGGTCTTGAAGTCACATCTTAACTTATAAATTCATGGACAAATAAAAAGAGATGAACAAAGAAAGATTAGAATTTAATGCATGATTTCTGAGATTTGCCCCTTTTCAGTAAGAATGAGTACATTTGAATCATTTTAAAAAGTGACACTGGAAAGGAGGAAGCATTTTACAATGCAGAGGCTGGCGAAACCCCGAGACTGAGCCGATCTGCTCAGCCTGCAGATGCTCAGGCCCACATTGCCCACCCCGTTCCATTCCTCAGCACCGGAGAGGGAGCAGACACACTGAGCTCAGTTCTCTGGGTTCTTGCTCTATTTTTTATGGGGAGACAGCTCACTTCAGCTTCTGTTCACTTCTGTATGTCTGGACAAATGACCTAACCTAAAAGCTAATCTGCTGAAACCAAAAGAAGAAAAAAACTAAAAAAGCAGTAGCAATATTGGCCCAGATCTCAGAGAAAGGATTCACTTAAAAACCACAGGATCATTGGACATAAAATATTTATGCTAGAAGAGACTCAGTGATTGAGTGTGTTGTCAAAAATCTATGTTGCAACCAACTAAGGTTTCCATTAGAAACAGACGTGTATTCATTAAATCACGTAAATTACCAACTAAAAGTTCTCAGAAATGGAGTTTTGAAGTAAATGTATTTAAACATCAGGACATGTGCATTAATATAATAATAACTAAATGTGTATGATAAATATAAAAGGATTATACAATATATGATGTTCTATAATGCACTTTTTAAAATATGTGCACATACTTTTATATTATAATATAATTAGTGATATGGGCAGTAATGAATGATATTTTATTTTATGGACATAACAAGATATATTCTGCTAAGTCTTTAGTGAATGATCCTGGGATGAATTCCAGGGCTTCTCTTTCACAAATAAGCTCTGAATAATTAATCACATTCCATTTAAATCATGGGAGAAATGTGCAATAATATACATGTCACCAAAAAGTTTTATAAAATCAATAGGAACTCACAATCTTAAACAATAGTCACTTTCTGTAAAAAAGATCTTTAAGTGACTTTTATGCCTCAAGTTTATCAGTAATGAACCTGTTTCTAAGCATGTGAATAGCATTACATCTCCCTTCTTCTGTACAAGCTTTCTTGCTTCAAAAATATAATCATTAATGAGGATCAAATACACCTGCCAATGACCCTTGTCTAAATAACATAGGACACAGTGAGGAACGACTGAGCCCTTGATTGTCCAGGACTAATAGGGTTTCCCTGGCCATCATCACCAGCAAGAGAAAGTCATGGGTGTGGAAACTCTTTTGCTACCTTCTAGTTTTCCAAAATATGAGGTCTGCAATATTCAAGGGAACTCAAGAAAGCATCACACGGTATTAATTCATGAAAGCCCTTAAGATAGAAAGACTTGCGATGTCTCATGCTGTACGCTGAACATTCTATATCTTCTGGGATACAAACAGGGTAAAGTTTCAATAATTATTAAAAACAAATGGCAGCTAACTGAAGGAATTTATTTTGTTGAAAAATCTTGCTTTATTCTATAGATCTGTATGTACAACCTTTTGATATTAATGTTATACCTATTTCAAACATCGCATTTTTTACTAATTATGAAATTTCTGAAGCTATTTAGCTAAATGTTATTACTCTTTTAGTTTTTATATTCCCAAGAGGAACTCAGCAATTTTAAGATGCTTTGAAATAATGACTTCCCAAAATGCAATTCCACACATTTGGCTTAATTAAAATATCTTTTGTGACTAAGAGTATCAGAGAGAAAAAAATAGACAATGCAGGGCAGGTTTAACTTGAAGAGATATGAGATATAAGATATTTCTGTTGAATCTGTTTTCTTATGTTCAGAAGAATTATATTTCTTATGTAACTTGAACTTGGGCCAAGGATGCTCACCATAAAAGATAAATCACAACCTCTGCTTGCTTACACAGAGCTCAAGTAATCCCATGTGACTTTCCCTTCAGTGAGTTAGTAACTGCTACAGAGAGATATTATTGCCCCACCTATTCATATATGAGCTAAAATTAAATTCTTTTTTCCAGAATCATTAGAGCCTACTTTAAAGGAAAATAGTCAGGGTACTGACATGCAGGGGTTAATAAAATGGCACTGACAGTGTAATTACTTTACTTGAAAAATCATCTCCCCATGTGAAATTTTTCCTTTATTTGGAATGTCTTTAAAGAACCCAACTGATTTACAAAAGCTGAGCAGGTTCAAACTTTAGACAATGTAACTGAATAAAGACACAGGCCTTCTTGGGAAGAGGTTAGACCCCACTGTTCCTGTCTTCTAGACTGTTCTCAGGACCAGAAAGGCACACACTTAGCATGCATGAGGTCTTGGGCTGGATCTTTACTACTGTGACACAAACAAATATGAATAAATGGTTTTTCAAATTGTGAGTGGCTCCTATCAATGTCCGCTCTTATAACCTTCAAGATACACGTAGAAAATAGTCTGTTCAGAGAATGGGATGTCAGCACAATTTACAAATAAAGTTTAAAGTTCAAAACAAACTTCCAGGCCATGTCGACCAGTGTGACAACAAGGATACAGATAGTATTCACGGCTGCAATTGCAGAGGACTAACGATCTCACAAATGATCAGACCGCATCCGTTGGCTATAGCTGGCCTTTGGGAAAGGGGACTTTGTCTTTCTTTGACAGGCTACACATTTGAATTTCTGGACATCCATTAATTTGTCTGAATTCTTTAACTGAGATGACTATCCCTCTGAATTTATGCATTGTGACATATATACTAGATGCCATTTTTTGTTGAGCTGTTCTTGAAAAGCTCAAGTTTCTCCAGGTATTTCAAAACACAGTCACAATATGTAGACAGGACTTCACACGCCATCACTCTTACTGGCAGCACAAAATACACCTTAGTTAATGCCTGTCTATGGAGACCACTGGGTTACTACAGAGTAATGGGTCCACCCCTCTGCTCCTGCTTACCCCCACTTACTAGGAATAGCATCCACTTCCTGCTTGTGAGCAGGACTGGGGATGCCTGAGGGAGGGAGAGGAGTTAGGAGGGAGCCATGCTGGGATGAGTATGAGGACAGCTGAGTCTGGCTTGCAAGCAGTGTCAGAAATTTTGGAGGAAATTTTTAAAAATTTGCAACCAGGCGAAGCTTTAAAGACACCTTTTAATCTTTTACTTTCTCTCCAGCAAAGAATCTGGTTTGCATGTAGTTCACCTGTGGATGATTAAAGTCCACAGGTAGACAAACTACATATATTTTTTGTTGTCTGTTTTCTCCAGTGAAACAGTTTCCTTACTGCCACAGATTGGGCAGCCATCCAGTAGAATAAAAATATGCAGTGGTTTCTTGGGGACTTTCTATACCAACTGACACAACAAGTTATAAAATGGTCTCTTGGTAACTGTCTTTAAACCTTTCCATTTGTTCCTTCCAATAGTTAATATTGGGTTAGAAATTAGCACTAAATTTCAGCCAATGTGCCACCTTCGGCCCTTGTTAGATCTACTAATTATTACACCAACTCTCATAGAACACAATTGAAATAATTGAAAAATAGATTTATCTCAGAGGCAGAATAAAAATGTAAGAGGAAGAACATCCAATTTGAACAACTTAATCCTCAAAAGAAAAGCCTGAGGTAGTACTTAAAAATTATCTCAAGCATTGTTCAGTTAAGAGTTTTGTGTTGTTTTGTCTTATAATGATTATATGCTTCAATAATGTACTATTAAGAAAGGTTATAAAACCATGTCCCTGGGATAATTTGAATGAGAACATTAAAAATTATAATATGGGTCAGTTAAAGGATAAATGTAGATGGCCTACAGTCCAGGCCAAATCTACTTTTGTGATCACTACAGTCCTTCTTATAAATATGTAAGGCACCATTGATTAATCTGAGGCACCACTGATGCTAATTATTCCAGAAAGTTCCCACTCTTTTTATAGATGCTCTTTAAATATGTTCTTTGAAATGTTTCTACCAAATTGCCCCCACTGATAGACTATTCAACACATCTTAGAAGTGACCTCAGTCATGAAATCCAACCTCTAGAAGTGGAAGTGATTTTTTTTCTGCATCTTGCTACCTAGAGCACTTTGTTCAACTCTCCAGATAAATATTTTCCACATGTTTAATAACTGCTGCTGTGCCTGTCCTTATCTCCTCTCACATATGAATTCCCTATGGCAGGCTATTCATCTCGAAGGAAAGCGAGAAAAGACAGATTCCCCTTCTGGGGTCAGGAAAAGCTCAGGAAGGGAAGGAAATGGAGGGGGGAAAAAAAAAGATTAAGACATATCATGCACATGTACAAATTCCTTATGAAGAATGTGATCACTGTGTATGTCAAAAGTGTATCAATAAAATTAATTTAATAAAAAAGGGAAGAGCCATCAAGAGATACTTAAAACATTTGCAAATGGTATGTGCTATTGTTCTTTTTTCCCCTATGATGTTATCTTTATCCAAAGCCACAAAGGGCTTACTGTTGATCCATCATGTCCAAGAATCTAATATTAACATGTTGCTTTAAATCCCATCTTGATATTTATTATGCTTTATAGGATTCTCATTCTGCAATCTTATAAAGAAAAATCAATTCATAAGTTATTTGTTCTAAGCTTAGGGAAGCTAGATTCCTGAAGGGCCCATTGCTAATTTTGTAAGCATTACTTACATTACTCATAATTTTCAAATAACAGAGCATACAGCACTCTTTTTCCCTTACCAAATGAGGTTATTTGTCAAATTGTATGTTGAACAAAAGTTTTTGTTTTTTAAAAAATCAAAAGCTGACAGCTAAATTACCCCCAGTTTGCATATTCAAGTACAAGTGGGAAAAAAATGACATAAAAATAATAGGTCAGGATTTATTGGACATTTCAATAATGTTACTAGCAACTGAAATGATGGGAAAATAGGGCTGATTTCTCCATGTAGCTCTTGAATTGCATAGAAGGCGTAATAATTCATATTTCTTATTTAATAACACGGCATTTATCATAAACTAGACACTGTTCTAAAAGCCTGACATAGGTTCATTCTTTGGATTTGCAGGAAGTCCTTCTGGAGTCGGTGTTGTGATCCTAGTTTTACAGATGAGGCGGCTGAGTCACAGGGAAGCTAAATGCCCTGTGAGAGCCATAGGCTGAGTAGACTTGTCCCTTGGTATCCAAGGCTTCAGGACTCTGAGAAGACTGAACTCTGGAAAGGTCCAAAAAATGGGATGATATCTGTGCATAAATACTGTGCATTACTTCACCTCTAAGGTACTTATGACAAATACTATGTAATTACTACCTAAATAGTCATAGCATTACACTGCTTAGTGGACAATGGCAGGGAAAACTTTGAATATATTTTCTACAGTTAGGTTTGTTTCCAAATATCTTTCATCTGCAGTTGCTTGAATCCATGGATGCAGAAACTGCAGATACTGAGAGCTACAAAGAGCCAAGATTTGAACTCTCCCTGAGTTCTTAACCACCTTGCCAGGGTGAGAAGGTATGATCTTATAAGTAATGGGTTCCTCCAGAAATCTACACACTATTGAATTCCAGCTAAGATGGGGACCAAGGGACAAACACTGGGACCCAACATATTGTTATTATTTGTTCAACAAATAATAACATTAATAATTAATAATAACAATATTTGTTTCACAGTATGTTAAAGAAAAAGCATGACAGTAAGAAAAAAGCACATGCTGCAAAAAGTTCAGGCTCAAAACCTGTTCTTATATCAGCAAGAATCTACGCAGCCTCCTTACTATGCTTGAAATAAACCACTTCCCACTTAATGGATATGGATAAGCACATCTGATTAGTTACAGGCTACTATATACCTATGTTATATTCAGTTATGTACAAATGTGAGTTTAAGAAAGAGTACGCTCTATAAGGACAAGGCAGAATCAAGGAGGAAATAGGTCTTTATATAATGGTGATTAGGGCATTGTATTATGAGACAATCCACTCACTTCCCCCTTTATCATCTGAGAATGTCTGGCTGTAGAGCGAGCCTTATCCGGGAAGCCTGGCTCAGGAAGTCTCTGTGGAGAGTGAGGGTGCTGGGCCTCCCTAGCTGAATAATTGATGGAACGTGACCCTGGAAGCCAGGGGCACTTCTGTGATGGGCCATTTTTGCCCAGGGAGCCAAAGCAATTGACTGGATGAGACCTGAGTTTCCAATATCATTTGACTTGTGCTTGAACATGTTTGTAGCTAGTTGTGTAAATAATTAATAATAATGATTTCTATACTCAGTGGCTCCCTAGAATTTCAATGAAGCAGTTAGGGTCTAATTTTGAAACCAGACCTTCACAGATAAAGGGACTGTGCAGCATTATAACATGTTCTATAAAGAAAGTGCTAATTCTGTTATGAAATTTGTTATACTTTTCATGATTACACAAGAAAACAGGAGTCCTTACCTGGGTTCTATCTTCACTGAAGAACCTGAAATTGATCCTCTTTGTTTAGTTTCTAGCTTTGACTACAATAAAAGAAAACCATAAGTAAAGTGCGATGGTCTGGGCCAATCATTCTAGCACCTGAGAGAACAGACCAGAGACCCTCCAAGTTCAAGGCCAGCCTGAGCTACACAGAGAACCCAAGACCTACCTAAACTATTCAGGGAGACCCTGTCTAAAAATCAAACAAGTACAAAGAGAGAAAGAAAGAATATATAGCACTTGCCCATTTTTAACTACAGACTGATTAATTTTATATTTTCAAGAACAAAATTGAATATGTTCTAAAAAGGATTCAGCACAAATTCTCACTAGACAACTTGCTTAGAAATTAGATATTGCAGTTGTTCCTTAAGTAAAATGGATTACACAACGTGTCTTCAAATAAAGACTTTGATAAATGTTGGGACAATAAATTTCCTAAATAAAAAGTTATCTTGAGGGGTCACCTAGCTCTCCTTTGGCTTCAGGGAACGTGGTCACATAAATCTCCACCAATGCTGTCATCTGTGCTAAGCATCTCACGAAAAAATCCACAACTTTCTGCTCAGGAGAGTGACCGCTGGTCTTTACTCAGGCTCTGTAAGCCTTCAGAGAGCACCATGACTCTAGTATATAGTCAGAAACAATCAGTTTGTGTTAGGTGCTACTGGTTTCTAATAGTTCCAAGAAATGAATTCCAGCCTGTCAAAATGTTTTTTTCAATGAACTTTTAGGGCTTCTTCTCCTCCCCTCTCATCGTCCATCTCACTAATGGCATTTGGAAAGGAAGAGCACATGCTCAGTCATTCACTGGAGAGACAGAAACCATTTCATCACCTCCCATCTTTCTTGTCTTTCCTGAGCTCTGGCTACCCTAGGCCTCTCCAAAATCTACATATCACAGAATATGATAAAGCTTTTACTGAGTACATGTCCATTCCCTCTCCGATTGGTCTTAATTTTAGCAATTATCTTCTAGGGACCGTTTTCCGTCCATGAGGAATGGAGGCAGCTCGAGGAGAGTTCAGCCAAGCCATTGCCCACCACGAAGCTCCAGTCACCCATGTAGCTGACAGGGTCTGACATATGTGTGACCGCACTGCAGATCTCCAAGATGTAGAGGAGAAAGCAGTGAAGAAGAGCCTGACTCACGTCCCAGCCAGAGCATCATGCTGATTTATACTAACAACCTGAAATCCGAGGTTACACCGGATTGGAATGCAGACAGTACATTGAGGATTTTACATGCCGGATTTGAGAAGTTTTCTAGACATCAATGAAGAAGTCAAGCATAGATTTGGAAATGATCATTAGACAGACAGTTATTGAAACTCACAATGTGGACAAGTTGCCCAGAAACAGAATATTGTTTTGAATAATAGAGAACCTAGACATGTAAACTGATAAGAACCCCATGGATTACTTAATGATAAACAGAGAGAATCAAGAGCAGATTTGTGAGATTAAAAAGTCAGTATTTAAATCCCCAAATGTTTAATTGATTGTTAAAGAGTAAAGGCTTCATGACCACAGACATGACCATGTGATACACAAACTGACCCCCAACCAGGAAGAAAGACATCTTCTCTCACACAGCACATGTCTTCAGTATCATACACAGTCATCTGCCATGAAGAAAGCTTTACTGCACCTGGGTATTGTGCTTCAACTACGAAAGAACAGCTTTCGCTATGAGATCATTTCTAAGATTCTTAATTCATATATATTAGTATATTTGACTAGACTTTGGGTTTACAAACTAGCAAGGTGTGCTCCTTGTAATTAATGTCAAATGAGAAATATTTTAAATCTATAAGCTAATGAGTTACTAACCTGTTATAGAAATGTTATCCTATATAAAAGAAAATTAATTTTCAGTGTATACACAAAATAAATACAAAGTTATCCATGAATTTATTTTCTATCATCTAACTGTATGATTCAATTTGTCTGTACAAACATTTATTACATTTTTCTTGTTTTAGGAGAAGCAAGTAAATATATTTGTGAAAATCACTCCATTTAAACCTAGTTGAGTGGGAAATCACTTAGGATCATCTACAGCCAGCAGGTTTTGAGGAACTATCTTTTCCCATGTAGAAAAGCTCTCATTATGATAATTTCTAGAATGATGGATCCAATCATGTGCTATCCTTCCTTAGTGCAAGATGTAATCTTAAGGGAAAAGAACAGCTGACAAGTACTTATAATATCATATACCACATGAATAATTTAACTGAAATTTACCAAATCCTTCAGTCAGTCACCAAACTTCAGGAATCTCAAAATAGTGTCTCACCACCCAAGAGATCTACTTAAAGCTTGTTAACATTCTGATATTTCCCGATCACTAACAAGAAACCTTTCAGACAGAGTCAGACTGTTCCATATCTAGAAGTTCAGACACCAGCCGCTTTCTTAAGGATAAACACAAATATGGCTCCTCACAGGGCAGTAAGATGCCATTTTATTCCCAATTTTCACAACAGTCTTTATGTTTCTGGGGTAAATATAACCATTTATTCGTCATGAAATCCAGTAAGAGAAAAGATCAGTAGTGATGAGACTATAGGGTCACAAATTTAATAGAATCTGAATTCACATTAGAAAAATGAGGCCAATAATATAAGAAAACAAGCTTTGTGGAGTAAGACAGAGGGGGTTACGAGAAAACAAAGTAGGGTAAAGAATCATCACGTTGACTTAGTTTCTTCTTTATTGAAAATGAGAAGCCTCGTCAGAAGCCAGCACAACTATCACAAGGACAGAGGCGGACTTTTAAGTGAAATGATGCTCTGACCCCTTGATCCAGTACTGAACTAATCTCAATAATACAGGCACTTTAAATTGTTTTTCCAAAAATATGATGGATCTTATACAACCACCAAATTCTGATAGTTACATCTGTCATGTTCAGACAGATAGGCTAAATGGTTAAAGGTAAGCTGCATAGTTTTGGTGTTCCTGTGAGTTATCATAATTTATATTTAGTGAAACAGACATAGGTTGTGTGTATTATTTCTGGGTCATAATGATATTACAGTCTTGGGTCATAACCGAAAATATCTCTGAACCCAATTCTGCTCAGTTCCTCCCCTGGCCTCCCATCCCTATTTATCTCAGTTCTTAGCTCACAATGTATCTGCTTTTCTTCCCTGCTCAGACGCTAACTTCTATGTCTTTTAAGCATCTCCTTTTGAGCCCTTTAAATCCATGAATGCAAAGTCAGTTGTTCAAAGGTTGTATTCTCAGGGCCAAGAGTCGGACCTGGCACATAGAAGTTACTCAAATATTTGATGGGCAGGTGAGTAAAAGCATCAGTAAATACACTGATGAATGCTTGTTTCAAGCAATGTGAAATATTCTCTTCCTTGCGCTGGTCTAGCTCTTTCTCCACAAATTCAGCAAAACTAGTCCTCCATAATTGGCAAGGCCATCTATTAACCCATCAGAGTGAATGTTCATGTGCTCAACTTCCGCACAAGACCTGAGTTTTCTAACAGTCTCGTCTGGGAAACACTGATCAGACTCACAGGTATGACACACTCTCCAGTTCTCCTCACTGCTCACTCTGTCTCAGACCTTTCTAACTTCAGTTTGGTCCTGTGTCACTTCAAAATCCATGGAGCTCTTGCCAGTTTACAGTTCTAGGTTCTCTATTATTCAAAACAATATTCTGTTTCTGGGCAACTTCTCCATTTGTGAGCTTCAGTAACCAACCATCTGTCTAAGGATTATTTCCAAATCTATCCTTGACTCGTTCCAGGATGTCTAGCAAACTCCTCAGTCTGTATGAGAAAACTTCTGGACTCACTGCCTACTGACCCTGGGTGTTCCCAGGCTACAGTGTGTCAGCAAATCACACTCACGTCTGTGGTCCTCTTCACACTTCATGACTCTAACCCCTTGTGGTCAATATTCCACAAGTCCTCAGTAGTCACCAACTGTCATCTCCCTTCGAGACTCTGTCTGGTCCATCCCCTCAGTTACAGTACTGGCCCAGGGCAAGGTTCAAAAGCCGCAAAGATGTTTCCAAAAGGGAGTCCAAGGAAAAGCAACTCTGCTGCCTAATTGAAGCTTACTGTCCTGAGCAGGGGTGCAAGGCAGGAATGTAATTCAGGTGAAGCGCGTGTCACCTGAAGAAGCAGAAAAGCATTTTGTGGTCATCTGACCCAGGATGTTTGTTCATGGGGACTAAAGTATCACACTAGAGGTGGATCGCTTTGAAATGAGTAGCATCAAGTGCTTAGAAAGGGTACTGCAAAGTGTCAAGATCAGAGTCAAGTCTCGAAAGGATTTTTGTAGTGAAGACATTTGAATTCTACTCAGACGAGCTGCTCTGAAGGGCCATCGTATTTGATTGTAAAATGAGCAAGATAAACAATTTTACAAATTGGGACTAAAATACAATTATTTTCTGAGCAAATATGAATAGGCTTATTTTCTTCCTTTGGATATTAAAAATAGGGAGATTTTGAACTTTTGGTAAGTCATACAAAATAAATAGTTCAAAATATAAAAGGAAGTGAGTACTATTCTATCTTTGGGAGATTAATGTGTACGTGAAAATGCATCTGTGTGACACCTCAAATTTTCTTCTGTATTTTAAGATTTTGCTTTAAAACAGTCCTGGTATTTTAAGAATTAAACTCCACAGGCTGGAGATTTGGCTTAGTGGTTCCAGTACCTGTCTCGGAAGCACAAGGTCCCTGGTTCAATTCCCAGTAACCACATACAACAATACTGGGCGTGGTGGCCACGCCAACTGGCAATCAGTACCTCATACCACAGATGCTGGGCTTGGTGGTTCAAGCCAGTAATCCCAGCACTCGGGAGGCAGACGCAGGAGGACTGCTGAGTTCAAGGCTTGCCTGGGCTACATAGTGAGCTCAGAGCCAGCCTGGACTACAAAGCGAGATCCTGTCTCAAAAAAAAAGAAACTAAAGTCCAGTGGATGATGTATTTACTGTACTTGTATAGGACAACAACCCAAGAGAAATGATAGCAAAATATCTCAGCAAAGCTGTTTATTTTCAAATTGAAAATGGAAGATGGGCTTTAATATTCTATTATTTGAAATGTGTGGTCCCAAAAATTAGTTTTAGAAATAGAAAGTGACCTTTGGAAGGCAGAGACAGGAGGATTGCTGAGTTCGTGGAGGCTTGCCTGGGCACCATAGCGAGCTCAGGGCCAGCCTGAACTACAAAGCGAGACCCTGTCTCCAAAAAGCAAAAAAAAAAAAAAAAAAAAAAAAAAAAAAAAAAAAAAAAAAAAAAAAAAAGAAAGTGACCTAAGGTAAGGTAGATACTATAGGTATTCCTACTAAGCATTTTATTCAATAAATTTTCAGTATTATTTTACTATAGGCAATAAATATGGACTTAGGTAAGGGCGGTAGAAACAAAATGGATGTAATGTATCTGTTTTATGGAGATACTTTCCATCAAAATCTATTGTTATTTCCTTTATATTCTGATCATTTAAAATAATATTTTATAAATTAAAAATATTCTAGAAACTAGGGACATTTTAATATTTCACATGACATGTTCTTTACTATTTCAAAGCTATAGCACTAGCATACACAGTTAGAGTCCATATAGCTACTGTGCTGTGCCAAAGGACAGACCAAATTCAAACTGAACATTTTTCTTCCAAGAATTTCCACATATACCTCATGGAAAAAAGAGCCTGCCTGAAGCAAAGGATGAGAACACCATGCTTAAGGAAGTAGCACTTCCCTATTTCTGATTTCTGGAGGGGTTTTAATAATGTTTTTTTAATCCCTTTCTCATCCCTGGGACACAGTACACAACACCCATAATTTAAAGCTGAGGATCGCCGATGGTCATATTTTTAGTCTGCAGTTGGCTGGCTCTAAGGCGGAGGGACTGTGGAAGTGTTTGAGAGAAGCCCCTGCTTATCTCACAGCTGGCAGGAAGCCAAGGACAGGAGAGCTGGGAAGGGAGAGGCCCCTTCCGGGCCACACTTCCCCCTCATGACTACCTCTTTGTCCAGACCCTACTTCCTCATAGTAGTCTGGCTACAGTCGGGGCAAATCCACCTGGCCGGAAGCCTCCCAGTATCGTTACCCCTCCCTGTTCACGTGAAGCTTTGTGGGGACACGTCTAGATGTAAACCATAGCACAAATCATAATAGATTTGAGTAAAGTTTAATTATACAACATGTGATTGCCCAGGTTTGTCTGAACCCCACAGAATACAGAAGTCTGCCTAGTTTTAAATCCCTGCTGTTCATGGACCGCTCTTCTGACAAAATGATGAATGTTAAACTAATGTTTAAAAATATAGCCCAGAAGATCCAAGTATTTACTTTAAAAATTTGTGAAGACATTGGCTTATTAATTATTTAAATACAGTGTCGACTTTGATTCCAGATTTGACTTCTCTTAACATACTGAGAGAAACGTTTCATACTACAAATCTAAAGCACTGCCAGTATTGGGTTGGTGGGCTAAAAAACACAACATTAAAATTTAATCCTCTTCATTCATTCCTGTTAGGATTATTCAGAGCTATTATTTTCTTTAGAAATACAGATTTTTTCTAAAGATATTATTCTCAAAGTCTCAAACTCAACTGTGTATATTTAGAGATGTGATCAAAGTAGTTAACATTTTTTAATTCTGTCACTGTATCAATGCACCTAAAATATCTCTAACCTAATAACAACAGAGAATCATCTTTGGTACAAATTAAATGAAATTATTGTCCAACAATAGTTTTTCAGATATGTGCTTACTAGTGCAACCTTAAACAAAAAACTTTAAAAACAGACACTACAATCCAACAAATAATGACCAAAGATGCTAAATTAATGGTTTATTTCACCACACTTTTTTAGTTCAATTCATCACTATAAGGTCTTTTACTATAAGGTACTAGACTAGGTGCATTAGATACAATGATGTAACTCAAAGTAATTTTCTTCTTCGAAACTATTTTCCATAAGAAAATAGTGGTTATAGTGGTTGGCATATTTTTAATCAAAAATACGTGTGATTTTCCTGTATGGAATAGCAAGAGTCTGTCTTATACTTGTCCCAGGACTGATGTGGAAAGTATAATTTTCTCAAAGTTAATCATAGTGTTACCTTTAATCAGCAAGAAAATCTGTGCCCAAGTTTCCAGAGTGCTAAATCATCTTAAAATGTAGCCATTTCCTTAATGGGTAGCTATTTGGAAATTGTGGCATTTACCCTAAATCTGTAACTATCAATAGCAATGAAGCACCTCATAGGCTAAAAATATCATTTGGAAATGTAATCAGTGACTCTAATCAATTTTTGCAAGGGAAAATTTTCAAAGATTCTGAACATCACTGCAGTTGGAATATTGTTATCTCTACATTCTCAGAAATATATTTTATGTTTATCTTCTTAGAAAAAGTAATGATTTAGGTTAGAAACTAATGATATCCCATTAGCAGTTCCTTTAAAAAGGCTTTTGTTTTTTCACTTCTAAAAACTATTTAGTGTGAATAAATTCACTTGTGCATTATTTGTTTGGTCTAATAATAATATTTTAAATTATATCAGTGGTAGAAATACAAGGAAATTGTTATATTCAAGTATTGTTTGTGGTGTCTTTTTTCTTGGCCTGGGGATTGAACCGAGAGCCTTTGCACTAAGCTACATCCTCAACTCTTTTCATTTTTTAACAGAAAATTATTTATTGAAATGTATCATAACAACCAAGTGATTGTGTACATACATGAAAAGTCACTTGCTCAAATTCAACAACTGTTAAACAAAACCTAAGTATAAGCATAAAATCAAATGTCATTGATGTGTTGACATTGGTTTCAAAATTAATGTAAAGACAGAAATACCAAGATAAGCCAAGATAATTTTCAGCTAGAACAAAACAGAGACACATCCTACCAGATTTGGTTTGTATTCACTTATGAAATACATACATGGTATATATGGAAATTTTTTTTAAATTTTGAGACAGGGTCTGAGTAAATCACTAATTTTCCCAGGCTTCGTTAAATTTATAATTGAGTCTCCCTCCAAAGTGAGAGCCCCCCAAAGTGCTCAGATTACCATGCGTCACCACATCCATAAATTTGCAAATGGTAATTTCTAAATTTTAATCACTAAAAATGTAAAAATGACTTAAGGACATCCCTAATTAAAACACTAGTTAAGGATAAAGTGGAAATGGTGGAATCGACAGCGCTAAAGACAAGGAGACTAAGCTGCAGTCTCGTGTGGGAATGAAGAGGACAGCTACTGAAAGGCTGAAATCTCGCACTTACCAACCTCCACAACACTAGAGCAGTTGGGGTCCATGAAGCCATCTGGACACTCACAGGAAAACGACTCCTCCTTCAGCCCCGACAAGCAGATGCCCCCGTTTTTGCAAGGATTCGGGTCACATGCATCACCTGAGGAGCAAAGACACAGCCGTTGACTGGGGCCTGGTTTCGTTTTGTTGGTCTGGGGACATTTCGAGGGTTTCATGATTCGCTTTCATGTCTTGGTGCTGAGACTCACAGTGCACAGTCCCCAGAGAAAACCCACAGACACCGTCATAGCCCAGTTTAGATTCAAGCGGAAGACATCAGAGACCCATGAAAACGTGTGCTCTTAAGAGACAGGGAATGTACCGTGTCGCACACATACTTCAAACATTGCATCTGACCGCTAGGAGTTCAATTTGAGATTCATTCACTACACACACATGAATTAATGTCTTATATGCTAAAAACAGAACCTAAATACGTATGGTAAACTGGAGTCATTGCCCATGTTAATAATAAATACTCTCTCTGCAGACCAGCGATTTGTTGTATAATTTTGCAATTCCTCTCATCACAGAGGTGAAATTTCTTTCTGGATCTCTGGAATCTGAGTTTGTGCTTGTGGCTTATTCTGGCTAACAGGATTTTTTTTTTTTTTTTTTTTTGAGACACGGTCTCGCTTTATAGTTCAGGCCGGCCCTGAGCTCACTATGTAGCCCAGGCAAGCCACTGCGAACTCAGCAATCCTCCTGTCTCTGCCTCCCGAGTGCTGGGATGACAGGCGTGAGCCACCACGCCCAGCATTCTATGTGGTTACTGGGATTGAACTCAGGACCTTGCACTTGCAAGGCAGGCGCTGGAACCACTGAGCTAAATCTCCGGCCCTGGCTAGCAGGATTTTTAACAGACCTACAGTCAAAAGAAGTTTGAGGGCTGGAGGGTTAGCTCAGTGGTTCCGGCGTCTGCCTTGCAAGTGCAAGGACCTGAGTTCAATCCCCGGTAACCACGTATAATACTGGGCGTGGTGGCTCACTCCTGTAATCCCAGCACTCGGGAGGCAGAGACGGGAGGATTGCTGAGTTTGCGGCGGCTTGCCTGGGCACCATAGTGAGCTCAGGGCCAGCCTGAACTACAAAGCGAGACCCTGTCTCCAAAAAGCAAAAAAAAAAAAAAAAGTTTGAAAGACAAAGTGAAAATTCTTAGCTCATCTTTTGGAGTTTGACTACGGTCATGAAACTGCTTCCAGGGGTGTTTTCTTGTGTGAAAATGGCCGGGTAAGAAATAAAAGAAATATAAAGAAATAGGATGCACAGGAAGAAGACCTGGTATCTGTGGTCTTGCTTTGACACTGGGTTTCAGCCAGGACAGAAGGACACTGGGAAACCAGAAAAATGGTTGCCAGTGTCACATAGTGATACAGACTGGTAAAGCTGTTGCCTGAGGTAACTTGAGAGACAAAACATACCTTAGAAACTTTTGGATTTGAGAAGTGAGATCCCAGGTAGACTGCTAACGTGTCAATGGGCTCTGAATCGCACATGTGATAAGCTACTATAGGGAGAGACAGGCTGAGTAGGAACTAGATGCTGGGAGAGAAGGGACAGCATTTGTACTTGTCCCGGTACTGATGTGGAAAATATAATTTTCTCAAAGTTAATCATAGTGTCACCTTTAATCAGCAAGAAGATCTGTGCCCAAGTTTCCAGAGTGCTAAATCATTTTAAAGTGTAGCCATTTCCTTAATGGGTAGCTATTTGGAAATTGTGGCACTGCTGCCTTAGGACACGAACCTCTTCTTCCGTTCCCGCCTCTCTGACTCATCATGATCAGACCCCGAGCTCTGCCAGAAAGACGGGAGGACAGCGCTGATGTTCCCTCACAGATCTGGCTCTAAAGCTCCTTGGGAAATCGTTTCAGATCATCATTTGCTAAATGAAGGAGCTTCGGGAATTGTGAGGCTGTCCCCGAGTGTCCCCGCAGAAGCTGGGACCCAGTCTGGTTGCAGAAGCGTGGCTGGGCTTGGTCGCGGGAAGTGGACAGGGGTGAGATTTCTAAAAGCCTAGCCAGTGTTCAAAGGAGCTTTCTAAGGGACGGAGGCTCTTCCTGGATAAAAGAGGAGGCTTTTCAAAAATTAGAAAGGAATCTTAGTCCCAACTTCCCTCTACTTTTTGTTTCTTAAGAGCTGCGTTTCCTCGTGAGAGATCTTAGATGAATTTTTTTTTCTCTTCTCCAGCTTAATCACATAAAGTCTAAACAATGGAAGTTACAACTTTCATCAAATTTATAAAAGTAAGTTAGTATCCACACCAAGGTGATGGACAAAAAAAGCACTTCCGCCTGGAAGGACAGTTACAAGCAAATGTGCGCATGAAGGATGCACAGGAGAGGCCGCCTTGGGAGCAGGAAAGTGTGTGCCATGGCTGGGCGCCTTGAGTCTGGGGGAGAACAGCCGAGAACGTACAGATATGTCGTGTCAAGGAAGAGTAAAGAATGACACTGCAATTCATACGACAGGGAGTGAAGAAGGGAAGATTTGAACATGGAATGGGAAGTTCTGACGAGGTCAGATCTACACGTTAGGATGATCACGGGGATGTTTCCAGGCTGCGCTCTGCGTGAGGACGCTGATGACACATATTTACTGAGGAAGATTCTGTCTCTCTATACGTCTAGCCAGCTACACCTCTCACCATCGTTCCATTTCTGTAGTTTTTATTAGCACATGTTGGCGGTGCACAAAATTTACATTCCTCACGGAGAGTCGGTGCATATAAATGACATACATTCGTTCACTTTGTGTCCCTTTCCTCCCTCCTCCACTCCCTCCGTCTCCTGGACCCCTTCCCACCAGCCAAATACCTACATGCCCCGCTTCCTGCCGTGTCTTCCCTCCCATCCCTAGTACCTCCCCTGTATGGCAGGACCCGAGGTAAACACTGACCACACCAACCTCAGGAGAGCCTTCAAGAAATACTCATCCCCATAGGGAAAATTAAAAATGTGGGGACGATTTCAGTTACACCACCTGGTTATAAGGCCAGTGACTCTATATATGGCGGAACCCTCCCGTCGGCGGGCACTTCCGAGGGGACTCGGTGCCATCAGGTGGGGGCGACCAGAGCGGCACAGGCAGGACTCCAGGCCGACCGAAGACCACATTCTAAGGGAAGAACGACCTTGGTTCGCTCACCACCCTACCTTAGCTAAGTCACCAGTGCCTGGAAGGAGCAGAGAAAGGTGAGCTGAGTCAGGTTGTGCAAAAAGAGCCTTGTATGCATCACCAGAATTTTTTTTAGTTTGTTTTTATCTTTATTAGCACATTGTATATACGCATCATGATCACCCTCAATATTGGGAATTTGTACCAGTGTAAGACATGATTTAATTCTCATTTCTCCCATTCCCCTACCCACCCCATAATTCCCCACCCCCTAAATACATAAGCTTTGTTTCCCTTTTTTATTAACATCATAATTTTTCTTTGACATTTGTGTCTATGCACTGGGAAATTGTAAAAGGACTTGAGGCATGTAAAGCCCATTGCCACATCTGTGCTGGAGTTATTATGGAGGAGCACTATGTTGGATCAGATGGAGGAGGCAAAGCTGAAGACAAAAGAACCAAGCTGGCCTAATGGCACACGCCTGTTATCTCAGGAGGCTGAGGCAGGAGGATCACCTTGAGTTTACAGTCAGTCTAAGCTACATAGTGAGTTCAAGACTAAACTGAATTACACAGTGAGACTCAAAAACCCAAATCAAACCAAAATAAAAGCTGAGTAAAGCATGTTTTGAAATAGCAGAAAAAGAAAATAAAACAAAACAGAACAAAAATGCTGTAAACTTCCTTCATCTTCCTCAGATCTGGCCATGGACAGGAAAACAACCCATTTGACAGACTAAGTTACAAGTAGAGACAGGAACCAAATCACCATCCAAAAGCACATTAACTCAGAAACAAAGGTGATACTGCTGAGATTTCACAGGGAGAGTTGATGACCAGTTCAGACGCTTGATCACGCTCGGTATCACAGAGCAGCCCACAGCCTCACAGTCACGGACAGCACCGCCCTCTCCAGTACAGCCGGGGAGGAGCCTGCACACACACTGACTCAGTGTGAATCACAGTTCCCTGTGGTCTCCCTTCTACCAGAGTCAGGGGTATGTAAGCACAGGGCTATATCAGTAAGGCAAGTTGCAGGTGCTTACCATGATTCATTTGCAAGACAAAAACAGTATCCTTGGGAGAAAGGCAAGTTCTGAGCAGCGTTTTAGAGGCTCCACGCACAAGGACTCCCATTTATGCATCTACTCAGGGTCAAGGACTCCTCCACCTGATCGGGGCCCCACAGCCCATTCCGGCAGCAGATGTGCCCAGACTTTGGCTCAGGACAGATATGCTCAGAGCTTCCAGATTCTGTCCTTATCTTGTTTCTTGTCTCTTTGGTTTTCCTGGAACTTCTCACTATCTTCAAAAACCTTTTCTGACACCTATGCTGGCCCCTGTAGATGATGTTATACGTAATAGATTTTTTACCCTGTGTGTGCAGGCACACATGTGTGTGTATGTGTGTGTACACACATGTGCCAACTGTGTTAAGCTTCAGTGGTCAAAATGGGCTCATTTTGACCCTGCTCTGCTCAGCTCCCACTACCTCTTCCAGTCATCAGCTTCTGCTCAGCTGACCCGTTTTTCTCTCTTGTCCTTGTATTATTCTTGTTTTGCTTCTGTCTACACATTTAGTCTAATGCACCATAAACTTTGTGACCATTAACTTTTTAATTGACATAAAATATATAAACATTTATTATACACAACATGAAGCTGAGAAGTATATGCACAGAAAGGAATGACGCCATCCAGCTAATTCACATAGCATTATCTCGTGCAGTTATTTTAGGGGTGAGCACACTGTACAGCCACTCAGCATTTTTTACGAATATAAAACTTTGCTGACTGAATCACCGTGCTGTATTTTATCCTGCCATAATCATTTACAAAGTGACTTTTGGAGAAGGAGAAAAGAGGGCAATGGATTTTTACCAACACAGTGGCTCATGATGACATTGTGACAAGATTGACATGGGGCTGGGAGAGATGGATGTCTTTCTACAGCAGACTAAGACCTGCTGACTAAGAGGAAGAGTCAGAAAGACAGGAGCAGGTTGGGTGTTAAAGGAAGTGTTGTGATGTAGAAGCCTACATGACATCAAAAGTCAACCAGCCTAGTACATGTGAGTGCAGAGGCAGGTGATTGGAAAGGATTTGGTCTGACATGAACCGTGCAATTAGGAATGTTAGTACTAAAAGTCCACTGACAGCGAGTCTTCAGAAGAAAGCAAGGAAGAGAAAAACGACAATAGGAATCTCTCTGGAACAGAATGATCAGGTGCAGTAACAAACGCCAGAGGAAAACCAGAAGATGCATCAGAAACAATGAGGCTGTCAGTGTCTGACCATTTGTCCTTCAGCAGACACATTCAGCAAATGCAAGCAGGGCCCAGTTTCACCAGGCTGCCTGCGATTACTAAAGGTAAACATGTGCCGTTGCCAAGTGAATCATGCCATGCAAGCCCTGAGTCTGACAACGGGCAGAGCAGACTCAGCCGCTGTCTCTCAAGCTGTTGCTGTCTTACTTTGAAACTGACTTCTCACACTCAGTTATTAGCAGTGTCCTTTGTCCCTTGGGTTCCTCAGAGATTAGACGCTAAGATGAAACTAAGTGTCCAGCAAAGTTCCAGAGGAGAAATGGCTGTGAATAATAAAATGATAAGGGAGAAGAGAAGGGCAGGAAAACTTTCATCTTGTGAGCAAGTCTGTCCCAAGGAGAAAAAATACAGAACACGCAGTGTTAGTAAAAGCAGGAGACCCAGCCACAGTGCAGACTGGACGATGTCCTAGCCGTCTAGCAGGGGCTGCAGAGCAAGGCGGCTCTGAGGAAATCCCTCCAGGACAGAGGACAAGGTGCTGTCTTCCTCCCCATGTGTAATTATTGGCTGGAAGCTGTCCAGGCAAAGTGAACCTGAAGTTCAAGTGGGAGCTGGTGCCTTAATTACCTGAATCTCTCAGAGCCAGAAAGCATCCTGTCTTGGAGGGCATGGGAGGGGCATGATCCTGCAGCCCTCACCCGCTTACCACCTCAAAGTCACCCTGATTTCTAGACATTTATGGATGGTTTCATTAAAATCACTGTATCCTACCTTGTTCTTCCTCCATGCAGCCGTTATTCTACTGGGACCCAGATATGGGTTGGTACCTTAAGAAAAGATAGACTCTCCCTTTCTAAACTTTCAGTACACCATAGGGACTGCTCATTGCAATTTGAATTAATATAAACCAGCATCAGGGCAGGAAAGAAGCAATAAACTCCTGGACCTGAAGTCAGTGCTTTGCATCTGTCTGTTTCCTAGTGAGTATACCAGGAGAGACTTACAAGCCCATGGTGGTCAGTGTGCGAAGGCAGGCCTGGTAAAGGGAAAACAATAATGCCTACCGGTTCTACTCCCTGCTGTCAGCAGTCCTCAGACACTGTCTCTCTCACTGTCTCCAAACACACCTCTGCGTACTGTCGTCTCTGCACAGCCTTATACCTCAGTGTCTCCTGGCTGGCTGGCCTCACCCCCTTCAGGGCAGATGTGTTTCATTTTATTCCAACTATGTTTTACGGTTCCATCTGCAGTTTATGGCAGACTTGGGCAAATTAAGCTGATACCGGTGACTTTTGGCAATAGAATGAAGCAATTATTTTTCCCAGGGGCAAGAAATGAGTGCAGGCTAAATTTAACTTCCTGTTCCCCTGCTTTGCTTGCGTGGTCCCCAGGGTCCTGAGTGGACGGAAATGATCTGTGAGTAGTCTGGGTTGGCTTCTTTTTTCTTAAGGACCCACTACTTGTTTCCAATTTGTTCCTGAGTCAAGGAGGCTCAGGCACTATCTTACTTCATTGCATTATCCAGTCGCCATCTATGAGCTTCTTAAGTGTGTGGACACTTGAGAAATATCTAGAATTATAACTGAAGACAATGCAGAGCCAGCAGACAAATTAAATGACCTAAACCTCTTAACTCTGTTGTTGCGGTCAAGCTTTTCCTATGAACTCAGTATGTCCAAAGATGGACATTCGAATACCACATTGGATGCCACTGTGCAGGGCATGCGATGGAGAAGGCTGCTGACTTATCTCACTGCCACACAAGCTCTCAGGTGGTTTCTGTGCTCTGTTGTCTGACGTGCTAGGGAGATATCAGAGTCACTGGCTAATTAATTCATCATGTGTTTAGATGCCAGGCACAGCCCTGGAGACCACGGGACAGCTGAGATGACCACAGAAGTCCCACACTCTCGGGGTTTGTACTGCAGGGGGGTGACCCGCTGAAATAGAAAGTTGGGGAGAAAGCAGGCTGGTGAGATAAGCTTAAGACAGAGAGCCAAGGAGATCTGTGAAGGAGCTGGAGCTTTTGGGCTGAGCAGGAGCCCACAGTGTGGGAGCTGGGGGGGGGGGGCAGTGTGGTGGGGAGCACAGCAGGCAGAAAGTGTGTGGCAGGTACTCAGGTATGGTGCCTTTCAAGAGAGGGTGAAGTCAGCGCACATGGATGAGGCCAGTGCACCTGGCACAGAGCAAGAAAATGTCCTCTGTGTTGAAACTGATGTGTAATTTAAAGCCCACTTCTGATCCTCTGTGTTTAAGATCAGAATTATCTCACCCAAGCTTATTTATATTATTAAATACCTACTAAGAACACACTTCTGCATTCATATGCTGATGTACTTATATGTCTATGCCTTTCTTACATATTAACATGTTTACCTAGGACTGTTAATGCATGCATGCATTTACAGAGTGATATGAATATATTAATAATTCATTTACATGAGAATGTCCATTCTTGTTCTCTGGAAGCCTTAGCAGCCACTTGATTGTGTCTCTGCTATCTTTTCTGATCTCTCTGTTTTCACAAATGAAAGGGCCTCCAGATGTAAAATGAAATATAAAAAGGTAGCCCATCACTCAAGCACTTTACTTCATAAGCACAAGATTATTTAATTCCTGCAACATCTCCGCAGACTAAATGTGACGGGTGCTACAACACATATTTACCCTTGGTGAAATAAAACACAGAGACCACTCACACCCTACCCGACAGCCCCCTTGGCCTTGTACTGATCTGCTGCTGAAGTTGGCAGCTATAATACATTTGGCTAAAGAGCTGAAAGAAACTCAAAGCTTTAGCTCCACAAGTGAGAGTTTCGGAACCACCATAAACAGTGTACTTGGCCAAGTGAGCCAACACTGTGACATGAGTGAGCAGGAACTCCAGTTAAAATGAGATCCAGTTCACGGGAATGTGCGTGCTCAGTCTGGCAAAACTCACAGGAAATGTTAGCACCTTTCTGACTTACTGTCTAGAACATTTTGTGGAGAGAAATAAATGCCATCTTGAAGTCAACAATAGGCTCTCAGTTTACATTGTGCCCTGTGGAGGGAACATGAGTGCAGAATAGTGAAGGTTTGTGTACATTAGAATTAGTAAGATTTTGATTTAAAACCTCTCACAGACTACAACTCATGGCTGGGGACATATGTAATTAGGAAAATTAGTTTGAAAGGTCTGATCTGATTGTCACTATTAGATATGCTTGAAAAATAAACCCTATGATTCAGCCTTTGGTTCTGCAGCGAGGATAGTAAAGAGAAGTCTATAGGAGCAAGTGTATCCACAGTAAGAGGATCTGCCAACTTACCAGCAAACCACAGAACATCCTTGCCATGAAAGACCTCCCAGTGCCGCACCTCAGTGTTGACAGAGTTCTAGAACAATCGCGTCCGTCCACAAAAGACTCAGATCAAATACACACAGATGCCTGCAAAGGCACTAATGCCAATTGAGAGCACAGCATTAAAGACCCTATTGTTTTAAAAGACATTTTCCTTTTTCACAAAACTATTCAAGTGCTAATAAAACACTAAACTAAAACATTAAGGGAAAAGCATTCCTCACTTTTTTTTTTTTTTTTTTTTTTGAGACAGAGTCTCGCTTTGTAGTTCAGGCTGGCCCTGAGCTCACTATGTAGCCCAGGCAAGCCTCGAACTCAGCAATCCTCCTGTCTCTGCCTCCCGAGTGCTGGGAATACAAGCATGAGCCACCATGCCCGGCACATCATTCCTCACTTTTGAGTGTCAGCTATTTGAATATTAGTCAAGGCTGACTGGAAAAATAAAGACAAAAATATTTTGAACTTTAACATCATAAAGGGAATCTTTTGAGTATTTTATTTAAAAAAAAAAAAACACTTTGGAGATTCCCTTAAAATAACACAGCCTAGAAATGTTAGCATTGAGCGGTACTGAAGGATTCTCTAAATCCATGGTTTTCAAACTTTGCCGCATATGAGAATCAAGGAGAAACTTCTCAAAGGCCAGACACCTCCTCCAGTTAACTCAGAAGTACTTCAGGGTGGCCGGGGGTAGAGCTCTCCACATTTACGAAACTTACTGGACATTTTAATGTATTATAAAACAGAACAGGAAAAGTGAGGATGGAAAGATGAACAGAGGAAGGATGTAGGAACTGAAGTTAGTTTGCTTTTCTGAGGCTTCAACTGAGTGGAAGGCACACAGAGTAAATATTTATTTGATAAAATTCTTTTTTAAAAATCAAAAGAGGTCAGTACAACCTGTATTAGCATTCGTTTACAGCACACAAACATTTCATTATGATGGGGAGTTGGTACACATATAGAACACATCCTAAATTATTTTATCCCTCTTCCTCTAACTGCTGGTCTCCTACTCATTTATCAAAGCTCTATTTCTATTGTTTTCTTTAATTCCATTTTTTCCATACCCTTCTCTGTCCCTTTCTCCCCTCAGCCTCCATCTCTTGCTAGTCTTCCTCTGTCAGTGCACATGAGCTGGAAAAAATGAAATCTATGAAACTGCAATTGGGAAGAACAAAGTTCTCACTGAGACAGAGAGAACAGAATAGGTATAATTTAATATCAGCATATACTAAGTCCTTTGAATTAATTAGCTGACATTAATTAGTACACAATAACTATATAGTTGAGTTCCAAGAACTTATTATAATACTTCTAGCTTATTGTTCTAATACTGTTTTACTCTCCCACAGCCATTCAGTGAGTAGTTACTGAAGGCTGTGTTTGTGCTACTGAAAATCAAAATTCATCACATTTTGGGTCCACTGTAGGCAAATTCCATTCTCACAGAGCCTGACCAAAGACACAAATCAAGGACAGGTGGTTGGCACTGAAAGCTAGCACAAAGGGTCACAGAAAAGGGACATCAAACTCAGCCCTGTGCACCAGGAAGCCATCTGAGATTCCACCACCTCCCACTTGACACCGGGATCAGCAAGAGTGTCACATAGCAATCAAGGAGAAGCTCAGTCACTGAAGAGACAGGAAGTGCGGGCTTGTCTGGGGAAATGTGATGTGCCCTGGGGTGGGCATCTCTGCCAGCTGGGCAAGGAGTAAAGGGGATGGTGCACCAGAACGTGATCGCCAATCCTTTGCAAAGTTAGACACAGCAGCTCAGCACAGCACATGGCCTACCATCATAATGTAGACATTCATATCAGACATCAAACCCCACCCTGCCACACCCAATGGAGTTATGTTGCTCCAGATCTCTCTTGGTTGGTTTAGTACAGTAAGTTTTTTTTAAAGGAAAGGAATTATCAGAGTGTGGGAAACATTTTGATGGTTGGATCTGAAAGCAAACAAGGATGGAGCCAGCTTGATGTAGAGGAGGAGCCACCGAGGGCCAGGTTGAAGGGGAGACAACTGAGAGTGGCAGCATGTACCACGCGGGCGTCTGCCCGGACACACTACTGGCCAGGGTGAGTGCAGGCTAGGGCGGGGTCCAGGCCAGCAGCTGCACCAGGAAGCTGACAAGGGCTGAGGGCCCCAGGGACATCTGACTGCTCAGGCTTTACAAAAGAAGGCATAGCATATCCCATGGAATTCCTTACTTTTCAGTTGCATATTTTTTATAACTATTTAAAAATTGCAATACAAAG
>PVIC010007948.1:0-49475 GCA_004025085.1 Thryonomys swinderianus | reverse complement strand
GAGGAGGAGGAGGAGGACCAGGAGGACCAGGAGGGAGGACATGCCGAGCTCACTGTGAGGGCTGGCTGGGCCCCGAGCCGCCCTGGGCCAGCGACTGTGGTCTGAAGAAGGTGCTGGGGGCCCAGACCCGGACGCGGGGCGGGGTGAGGGGTGTCTGGGAGGCAGCGGCCCCCGCGGAGTCCTGCCGGGAGGAGATGGAGCCAGGCACGGGCAGGCCCACCGTGGCCAGAGACATGGAGCCGGCGGAAGGGTTGGGCCTCTGCTCTCCAGGCCGGGAAGGAAGTGATGCTGGCGGTGTCTCGGGAAGCCTGGGGGGCACAGAGAGGGTGGGGGCGCAGGGCGGGCGTGGAGGAAGGAGGGCCTGGCGGAGGGGACACAGGGACTGCGAGGCGTGAGAAAGGACAGTCACGGGGCTGCGCCTCACGGCGCACGGGGAGGTGCACGGCCGAGCGGCGCGTCTGAGCCACCCCAGGCCCGCGACGGTGAAGTGTGGGTGCCGCGGCACCCCCAGCCCCTCGGAGCGCCGTCCTCTCGTGCCGGAAGGGCCCTGCCGCGCTCCTCCTGGTGCCTGCGGCTTGGGCACCGAGCCCGCTCCCGGTCTGCCCCGGGACTCTCCGCCTGGGAGGCGCCCGTCGCTCCTGCTGCCTCCGTGACCGGGACGCCGCTGAGCTGTGGCGCAGCCCCTGTCCGCCGCGGTGGATCGGGACGTTTCTCGACTTGGGACGGACGCGGACAAAGCGCCTCCTCGCGGACAGAGCGCCGTGGCGTGGGCACTGGGGGAAGCTCGAAGCAGGTGCCGACAGGGTGCAGGAGCCGGTGGGCACAGCCTGGGATGGGCAGATTTCAGACGTACTTTCTGTTCTTGGGTCCTGAGAGACTCCGACTGTTTCTCTATACACTCTGGGGGGACAGCACAGGGGACTGAACCCCAAGACTTACACATGCTAGGGAAGCGCTCTACCACTGAACTGCAGCCTAGCCCTTTTTATAATTTTGAGACAAGGTTTTGCTAAATTGACCAGGTGGGATTAAACTTGCAATCTTCCTGCCTGAGCCTTGTGAGGAACTAGGATTCTAGGTGTTGCGTCTTCGGGGGGGGGGGATAGGGAGGGAGGAGAGGAATTTGATGAAAGAATCACACTTTGCTTTTTTTGGGGGGGGACAGGGGGTCTCATTTGTAGTTCAGGCTGGCTCTGAGCTCACTATGTAGCCCAGGCAAGCCTCAAACTCAGCAATCCTCCTGTCTCTGCCTCCCGAGTGCTGGGATGACAGGCGTGAGCCACCAAGCCTGGCACTGTGGTATGTGGTATTGATTGCTGGTGGGCGTGAATCACCACGCCCAACATTGTATGTGGTTACCGGGATCGAACTCAGGACCTTGCGCTTGGCCAGGCAGGCGCCGGGACCACTGAGCTAAATCTCCAGCCCCAGGAACATGTAAGTTTTGCAGTTACCCTTGGAGAATTCACCAAACAACTCTCAGCAGAGCACAGCATCTGCGCAGCAGTTGCGGAGTGTGGCTTAGAGATGGAGGCTGGACTGCAGCCGTGTCCACACAGCGAGCTCTTCCTGGGTGGCCATTCCGGTGGAGGCCACCGGAAACAAGGGGGAATTTGACGTTTTTTCCCTCTGGTCGCAGTCACCTCCCAGAGTCACCAGTGACGCTCGTGGAGTGAAACAAAATTGCATCTTGTTTGCGGACTCCCAGAGTCTCTGGCTTCAGAGTCCAAGAAAGTGTCCAAGGGAAGAACAGGCAGTAGTCTGAGCTGATAACTTATCACTTTATTTTCTAATTTCTCTGTCCTCTTTCAGACAGAGACAAAAGCGAAGCCAGTTCTGGGGACTGATATCAGGGACACTCCACGGAACACAGGAGAATTGTGTCTTTTGCTTTCCGCCCTCCCTTCCATTCTCTTCCTTCATTTCTTTCCTTTCTCTCCTCTGCCCCAGCCCAGCCCCCACCTCTGTCTCTCTTGCTCAGTTTCGGGCTTGAAAGAAAAGCCGCGAGAAATGCTGCAACAACAGTTTAAAAGCTGCAAACACGCGCTAAGGAAGCATGTGCTGTATTTACCTATTTCACAGGAACTTCAGGACTGAGAGCTCAGAGGAGGACACACAGGTAACAGTGCACCACTGCACCAAATGGCATTTCTGGTTTATTATTGTCTACCCACTCCTTACACATTAAAAAAAAGAAGAGACTAGCATTTATTTACCCTCCTCACGGTAAATAAACGCATTTCATTCAAGGGAGCCCAAACCAGATGGACGCCGGCTGGTTGCACAATCAGACATCAAGGCAGTGTTTGAAGATCAGTCCTTTGTGACCTCAGAATGAATCAGCTCTCAGGCCACAGCAGCATTCACTGTTGCTGACGAGGACTTGAACACACGTCCCACGGGGGCTGGGTCTCCCAGTTACCCCGACCTGTGCCACACAGGCTCCGAGGACTTGGACCCCATATTCGTTTTGGTCCTGAACTCTTCTCAAGAAGCTGGGCTTTGGGTTGGGGATTTAGCTCAGTGGTATTGCACCCCCTCCCCCACCAAAAAAAAGAAGCTGGGGTTTGTGCGTAGGGGTCCTTCTGGGGTACAGGCTCACCATGGTAACATCTAACACAACAGTACCACGGACCGTCCACCTGAGCCATCCACCAGTTCACATCCATAAATGCTTTGTCTTTTGTTTCAACGTCTTCCAGGAACCAGGGATTAATTCTGTTGTCTCTTGCTTTTTTCACTTTGCACATAAGCACATCCAGCAGAGGGCAGGTGGATCGTTTGCTCAAGATCACACGGCTGGGATTTAAACTTTTGTGTGAGCTGGGCTTGGGGTGTACTCTTGTAATTCCAGCACTCAGGGAGGCTGAGGCAGGAGGGTCACAAATCAGTCCAGCAGGGGTAAAGAGAGTTTAAGCAAGACCCTGTTTTAAAATAAAAACATGAGGGGCAGAGATTTAGCGCAGTGGTTCTAGCACCTGCCTACTAAGCGCAAGGTCCCTGGTTGATCCTTGGTAACCACATACCACAATGCCAGGCGAGGTGGCTCCCGCCCACCAGCAATCAGTACCACATCCCACAGTGCTGGGCGTGGTGGCTCACGCCTGTCATCCCAACACTCGGGAGGCAGAGGCAGGAGGATTGTTGAGTTCGAGGCCAGTGGGCCAGCCTGAACTTCAAAGTGAGACCCTGTCTCAAAAAAGAAAAAAAAAAAACAGACATGAAAAAGGCCTGAGGACAAAGTTGGGTGAAGGCCCTGGGTTCAGTTCCCAGTATCAAAAAATGAGGAAGATGAAGGGGAAAGGGAGGGGAGGGAAGGAGGAAGAGGAGCAGGGAAATGATCAAGGCCTCTACTTTCACGTGCCTGGAGGAGACGGAACTGTCCCAGAAACCACGGAGCTAAGCGCTCAGGCTCCTTCGCTACCGAGACTATTTGTGTGTTCCTAACGTTTTGCTGTTTTTTCTTAAAGCAGCTTCTTGAACTGTGTGAATTGTAATTCCTTACAAACCCCAGCTTCCTGCAGGTTTGACCTCAGAGCCGACGATCCTAATCTCCACGCTGACATCTCGGCCTCCCGGACGACCTGGCGGCAGGTGAGAGCGCTGAGGTCTGATAGGCACCTTTGCCCCCAACCGCCCACCCTGGGATGGACCCAAAGGATGGGGAGGAAGAGGGTGTGGGCGCCCTGAAAGGAGACCAGCTCCCCGGACGGACGGACGGAGGTGGACGTGGGCAGGGACAGCAGCCGGTTGCCACAGGGTCCAAGGTGCTGTAGGCTTCTCCCTGCCACTGGGGAACACGCCCGATGTTTCTCAGGCACTTCCACGAGAAACACTTGATTTCACATAGCTATCCAATTAACGCAAGGAGACAAACAAATTAAAAGGAAGTCCCGAGGTGGCTGAGGCTCCCGTGCCTAATTGGATAAACAACCTAATTGGAACCGGCTGCCCAACGAAAGCACCATCCACCGCTCTCTGGGCGGGCTTTGAACAAGAAGTTCTTGTTTTGCAAGAGTTCCTTAATATCGTTTCCGAGCCAGGGTGAGGAGGAAGCGCATTTAAACTTGGGTTGGAGGCACAGATGGTGAGAATGATACGTAGTTCAAGTAGCTATTGGAGGAAGTGGGGTGTGTGCTACCCAGTCTGCTAAACACGGAATCTGGGCTCCGCGCAGGACCTTCTCCAGAGTCAGCGGGTGCTTTTCCTGTGAGCTGCACCGAACTGCACTCTGAGGCGGGTGGCACTTAGGAGGGGCCCAGGGTCATCTGGCTTTCCTGCCACCTGATCCGGGCGCTCTGCTCTCTGGTTTTGCACAGGTGGTTTTACCCGATGTGGAGGAAGCCCTCCTGGGTCTGGACGCCCTGACCGCAGAAGTAGCTGCTTGTTTTCATAGAAATCAAAGCCAGAGAAACCTGCTCTTATCGGTAACAGTGGGACCAGGAACAGAATCACACCCACCAGGGAATGAGATACAGGGGCTGCTTGTGGTGCACTTTTAGAAACTGACGGCCTCTGTGGGTGGCGTTGGGACTTGGGGACGGCGGCTCTCATAGGGTGTGGTGCTGTCCACCTGTAACCCCAGCACGCGGGGTGGCCACGGCGGGAGGAGCAAAGGTCAAGCCCAGCCTGGGCAACTAAGTGACTTAGAAAGATCCTGTCTCAAAATAAAAACGACAAGGGCCAGGGATATACGGCTTAGTGTGAAGGCCCGGGCTTAATCCCTAGGGCAAAAAAAAAAGACTTGCATCCACATTTGTTAAAATCAACAAATGTAATATAACTCTGGTTAATATCTTTTTGAGAGGGGGTTTGAGAGAGAGGATCTTGCTATGGGGATCAGGCTGACCTTGAACTTGCTGAGACCCTCCTGCCTCCACTTCCCAAGGACCGGGATTACAGGTTGGCTCACCCTGCCCAGCTTCTGTTTGATATCTTAATGGAATAGAAGAGAAGGAGGAGAAGCAGAAGGACAAGAAGGGTAATAAGGTAGTGTGTCATTTTCCTTTCCATATCTTAATGCACACTATAAATATTCAGGTACACATGTGGTAACTGAAAGTGTAACCTCACACATTTACCCAAGTAAGTGACTTTCACACAAAATCCAAATGGTTACAGCAGCTTTTCCCATGATAAGCAAACCTGAAAACAGCTGAAACATTTGTCAGCAGGAATGAATTGTACATCCATCCCATGCTGTGGAATATTACTCAGCAATGAATATGGAACAGGCAGCAACATGGGAGTGACGTCAAGGGCGTTGTGCTGAGTGCAAGAAGCTGAGCTCAGAAGGCTACAGCCTGTCTGAGCCTGTGTACAGGACACTCAGGACAAAGCAGAACAACAGGACTGGAAACGGCTCCCGGTTGTGGGGTTAAGGCGAGAGGAAGAGGGTTTCGGCGCAAGAAGGCAATAGAGAGGATTAGGGGGCTGATGGGATGGAGCCTCCGACAGCATGGCAGTTATACCAGGCTGTCTGTGCCTTTGGCAAAACTCAGTGCTGTGCACCCCATGGACTGATTTGTGCTCTTGAACAAGACAAAATCCACCTGTACTGTGGCAGGGTGGGTGTGAGCAGGATGGCAGATGCCACAGAGAGCTAGAAATTGACTCAAATACGAATAGTTCATTCATTTTCCTAAAGACGGTTTCAAAGCCATAGGGAAAAGATGTACTCTTTAGTAAACAGTGCTGGGGAAGCTGGTTCTTATTACTAAAAAGAAAAAGAGTCTACCTCAAAGGAAATTCCAGAGGGATTAATCAAACTTATAAATAGGTGGTGAAAAATACCGGAGGAAAACAGATTTTGTAAATCATCTTCAAGTGGGGTTTTTATAAAGAATGGTAATAAAGTTATAAATCATGGGCCGGAGGGTTAGCTCAGTATTTCTGGCGCCTGCCCCACAAGTGCAAGGTCCTGAGTTCGATCCCCGGTAACCACATACAAGGCTGGGCGTGGAGACTCACGCCCACCAGCCATCAATACCACATACCACAGTACCAGGCGTGGTGGCTCATGCCTGTCATCCCAGCACTCGGGAGGCAGAGGTAGGAGGATTGCTGAGTTCCAGGCTTGCCTGGGCTACATAGTGAGCTCAGAGCCAGCCTGAACTACAAAGTGAGACCCTGTCTCAAAAAAAAAAAAAAAAGTTATAAATCATTAGCTTTATGAATTAAACTGAAAAATTTTTTTGAACAAAGTTTTTTGCCATGTAGACCAGGTTGGCCTTGAACTCAAATGCAATCCTCCTGCTTTAGTCCCCCACGTGCTGAGATTACAGTATTTTTGTTTTTGTTTTAACATGGTCTTGCTTTCTAGTTCAGGCTGGCCTTGAACACACTATGTAGCCCAGGGTGGCTTCCAACGTACCGTGATATTCCTGCCTCAGCCTCTCAAGTGCTGGGATACATAGTGAGCTTGTGCCAGCCTGAACCACAAAGCAAGACCCTGTCTCAAAAAATAAAAATTATAATACCATGCAGTTATTAAATAATTATTTCAATATTCATGAATACAGTACAGTGCTCAATGCTCAAATATGTTCTTTAAAATACATTCCACTAATGCCGGACGTGGTGGCTCACACCTGTAATCCCAGCACTCAGGAGGCAGAGACAGGGGGATTGCTGAGTTCGCGGCAGCTTGCCTGGGCACCATAGTGAGCTCAGGGGCAGCCTGAAGTACAATGCGAGACCCTGTCTCAAAAAGCAAAAACAAAAAGCAAAAAACAACAAACATTCCACTCTGGGCATGATGGTACATGCCTACTATCAGCTAGTGAGGAGGCTGATGCAGGAGGGTTCTAAATTCCGAGTCCATCAGAGCAACTTAGGAAGCTCCTGTCTCAAAAATACAGCATATTGGGCCGGAGATTTAGCTCAGTGGTTCCAGCACCTGCCTCGCAAGCGCAAGGTCCTGAGTTTGATCCCCAGTAACCACGTACAATGCTGGGCGTGGTGACTCACGCCCACCAGCCATCAATACCACATACCACAGTGCCAGGTGTGGTGGCTCATGCCTGTTATCCCAGCACTCGGGAGGCAGAGACGGGAGAATTGCTGAGTTTGAGGCTTGCCTGGGCTACATAGTGAGCTCAGGGCCAGCCTGAATTACAAAGTGAGACCCTGTCTCAAAAAAAAAAAAAATACAGCATATCAAGGGCTGGGAATGTAGCTCAGCACTCCCTGGGTTCAAACTCTAGGACTGTGAACAAATAAACAACTCATTCCTCAAGATCTGGGGTGTAGCTCAGTGGTAGAAAGCTTGCTTAGCATGTATGATGCACTGGGTCCCATCCCCAGCAACACACCCACATTGGACTTCATAATGCATAACACGTGTGAGACAGAAAAATAATTGCAAAGGTTATGGAAGTGAATTTTAGTAATTCATTTTAGGGTGGCAAAGAGATTGCTACTTTGTTCTTCATACTTCACTGTATATTCTGCAAAATACTTTAAACAGTGGTGCCTGCTTTCATGAACTCAGTTCCTACCTGATTCTGGTTGTGAACCCAACTCGGGGAGAAACATATCACATTTCCTCATAAGGTCAGCATTAAACCACTGAATTTGATCTGTCTCTCATACAACTCTGTTTGTGACCAGAACGATGAGAAGAATTAAGTCCATGAACTGAGGTCCCTGAATAACTAGAAGAAAGATAACACTTATCTTAAGAGATGCTATTAAATAAGCCTCTCCTGTTTGTTTTTGTGGTACTGGGGATCGAACTCACGCCCTTGAGCGACCAAGGTTGCCGCGGTACCACTTGAGCTAAATCCCCAGCCCTTAAGTAAACCTCTCCTGTGAAAATAAGCATCTTGACTGAAACTAAGGCATCCTCTGATTTTCCGTTTCCAATTTGTTAAGCCTTCTGTGCCTTTGTCTTATTAGTAATACATGTTTATAGTCCTAGTTTATTACAAACTAGGACTACAAACTAGTTTATTCTTTGAGCAGAGCTGTAGCACGTCTTGATTCCTTTTTCGTCTGCTCCTCCTCCACCCCTCCCCGCCCCTCCCCCACCCCTACCCCCTGGAGTTGGACCTGGCTGTCCTGCGGTCTCTTCCTGAAGGCCGGGTGTGACCTTGTCTCTGGGCGCTGTAGGCTTCTCCTTGGCCTTTGGCTCTCCCAGGCTCTCTCTCCCTGTCTTCCTGGTCAGGAGGGCTGAGGCTGGCACCCCGTGGCCAAGCTCTGCCCCTGGGAGTGACACAGATCCCTTGTGGCCCTGACTCCTTGCATCCTGGGTGGCCAGGACTCCCCCCCCACACACACAGTGAGGCTGAGGGTCACTGGGACTGGGCTCTGGGATGAAGAGGGAAGGAGAGAAGCCCGCCGAGGGGCGCTGGTGAGGCCACTCCCCCCAGGACACGGGACAGGGCTGGCTGGGCCAGAGTCTGGGCCGCCTGGGTTCCCGTCCAGTGCCACCTTGATTTCACGGCTACGGCCGAACAACAGCCGTGGGTGAGGTTGAGCGAGGCGCCCAGCGCGGGGGCTTCACAGGCCTTGCTGGGCAGGGTGCCCGGAGCTGTTCCCGGAGGGTCTCCGAGGTGTGGATCGCGTCCCGAGAGGTAAAACGGCGTCTTCAGCAGATTCCATTAGAGTAAGGGCAGCTCTGAGCTCATGTCTGGTGATTACCGAATTACCCTAATTGTGCGGTGATGGATGCCGGGCCTGAGGACGCTGGCACGGGCCCTCTGCTGTACAAGCTTTCCAGAGCAAGTCCAGAACCCATCTGCGAAAGTGCCCCAGACCACCCTGAAGGAGAGCTGGAATCAGGCCGTCAGGTGCTGCCCGGGGAGGACAGGGAGGACTCAGCAACCCCAGCCCTCAGGAGGCTGAGGCAGGAGGATTGCTGGGAGGCTGACGCCAGCCTGGGCTACATAGTGAGTCTAAGGCCAGTCTGCACCACAATAAGACTGTCTCAAAAAGAAAGAAAAAAGACTGGCAACTTCTTACTCCTGTGGTTCTGCTGGGGGCACCACCAGCAGCATCTCCCGGGATCTTCCACAGCAGGCCGGGGCTGGGCTCCCGAGTTTGAACAACCTCCAGCGAGGCGGAACCCTGATCGGCAGTGGGGGACATAGGCCCAGAGACAGAACGCAATTCGTCTAAGGTGACAAAGACCCTCTGTCAAGGAGCCCAGCCCGGAGCCAGCTTTCCTGCCTCTGATGCTCCACGAGGGTGACAGTGGCCCCCTGGCCTCACCGCCGCCGTCCTCATGACTCCAGGGCGCCTGCGCATGCGCAGGCTGTGGGCTGCCCAGAGCCCTGCTCTGAGGGGACAGTGACCCTGCCGTGGGGAAGCGGCCGTGGCCACCTCTGCCCCACACACTGGACCCGGCCACCGCAGCACGCGAGCGGCAGAAATGTGCGATACGTGCCCTCGTGTCCTGAACACACTCTCAGCCCTGTGGTTTGTGGGCGTGTTGTTAACAAACCAACTCCAAGTCACGGTCAGCCCAGGGCCCCGCTGAGCCGGCGGATGCTCTGGCGCCCCGGGGTCTCTGCGCCGCTGTGCCTTCTGCGGGCGTCTCCCGGAGCTGTGAGCCCCACGCTGTCCTGGAAAGCAGGGGGCTTCTGAGGCGGCCAGTAACTGCTCCTCGAGCCTGCAGTCAGCCATGCCCTCCGGGAAAACGACCCTGAAAAAGGTGGAAAAGTGAAACCGTGAAGAAGCAGACCCTGAAGAACCTTGAAAAAAGTACCTGACCTCGCAGAGGGGGCAGGCGGAGGCTTCTCAGGTGGAAGGAATTCACAGACGCTGGCGACACCCGGGGCCCTGCGGGGAGGAAGACCCTCCGGAGGTGGGTCACCGGAGCTTCCTGCGTTCTCACCTAACCCACAAGGCGGAGGGCGATGCGCAGAGGAATCTTTATCTGACAGTGAAGCTGATGACAGAGCGCAAACCCCAGCAGAGATGCCGCTGACAGGCCCGGGGCGCACGGCTGAGGCTTCCCAGGAAATCGGAAGACGCAGACGGGCTCACAGGGCGGGCCGAAGGGGAGCCGGTGAAATGGCCACAGACTGTGCTCGCTTTTTATGGAGAGACCAGTCTTTTTTTTTTTTTTTTTTTTTTTCTTAAAGAGTAGGAAAAATTTATTGAAAGAAAGCTTCCGTCTAAGAGACAGAAGGGGGACCAGGGAGTGAGCTGCCTCCCTGTCTTAGTTTTTGATTTACTAGTGTGAAAAAGACCTGCATTCTAATGAAAATCAAATTTAACACGGTTTGGAAAGTAGTACTGCCCTGGGGGAGCTGTGGGCTCTGTTTTGCATCAAGAGCGCTGGTTACTTTGAACAAATAAAAGCTTTTTGTAGTTGCTGCCTTTATCAGAAGAGCATTGGACAGCCTGACGGATTTCCTCTGCCTTTTTAAAGGTTGGAGGAATTGTGCAGCAAGCTCAATCAGAACTCATTTTGAGTTCACATGCTTAAGGGCCACTCAGAGGTTTTTTGTTTGGGTATAAATAAAACACATAAATAGTTTTTGTTTTGTCTTGAAACATTTACCAAAACAAATCTAGCGGTGATAGTGATACGGAGGACCAACCTGAAACGCGAGTTTGTGTTCTCTAAAATCGAAGAATAAGTTTTAGGAACAAATGGCGGAGGTTAGAGTAGGAAAATTTTGTTGGGTGAAAGCTTCTGCCCAAGAGAGACAGAAGGGGGAACCCAGAAAGGTGGGTAACCCACCCTCCTCACTTTTCAGAGGACTTTCATGGAGCAAAGCCACACGGTGGGGTGGGTTCAAGGTGGGACAAAATTGGTCAACCAGTGACAGTGCAGATAGAGTCGCTTAGGTAATATTGGTACAATGAGAAATCGTAAAAGGGACAAAACTGTGATCAACTCGTAAGATCATAACAAGTAGAGTCGCTTAGGCAATACTGACTAGAGGAGGATCCAATGAGGAATCAAGTCACGTAGCAAGCCTCCAGGGTCTTCCAGGTGGGGAAGCTCCAAGCCCTCCATCCTGGAGACATCAATGTCTTGTGTGGATGGGGCCATTTTCTCCTTTGGTAATATTGGCTGTCAGTGAAGGTCTCCTTGACTGTCCTCCAGGGGGGTTTTTTGAGGGCCAGCCCTAAACTCTCCACCTACCCCATGTCTGACTAGTTTTACTACCTATAATAAAGGTGTGCTTCTGAGATGCCAAGCTTCCATGCACCCTAAGATATGTCACTTTCAGATAAACTGAAAGTTTTAAGTTAAGTAGGGAAGGAAGAAAGAAGAATCATGATGTATCATGTACAGGTACAGATTCCCTAGGACGAAAGTCATCCTCAGGTAGATCTAAATTGTATCAATAAAGTTAGCTTGAAAAGAATAGAGATTCCTTGCCAAGTCTGTGTACCCTGAAGTCATAATTCGAGGAGGTCTAACACGTGGCCACATAGTCCACTGGTTAGGACCTGTTAGGATAAACACAAGTTTCCGGAATCGAAATTACTGAGCTGCAGGTTTTTCTTGACACCCCCCCCCCCAACTTGCTCAATACAGTAGTCTCGATCTTTTCAGTATTTGAATTCCTGTTTCAGCCAAAGGCAGGAAGATATCTGTAGTGGTCAGAACATTATCCTACTGTATATTGTTTACGTTTTTGTAAATAATGGTGAGCAGTCATCGACAAATAGTGTCATATTCTTTTAAAAAAGAAAGAAGGGACACAGCTCATAACAACAGTCAAGAAATAAGTATTTGTTGACCTCTACTCTGAAAACTATAGGACTCTGAAAAACGAGATAGAAAAGGAGATCAGATAGTGGAAAGACATCCCTTGTTCCTGGGTAGGGAGAGCCAACATCGTCAAAATGGCTATACTTCCACAACTACTATACAGATTCAATGCAATTCCAATTGAAAGTCCAATGCTATACTTCACAGAGCTAGAGAAAATAATACAAAAATTCATCTGGAACCCCAAGAGACCTAGAATAGCACAAGCAATTCTAAGCAACCATGACATGGCAGAGGATATTACAATCCCCAATTTAAAACTGTACTATAAATCCACTGTGATAAAAACTGCATGGTACTGGCAAAGTAACAGACCCCGAGGACCAGTGGGACGATAAGAAGATTCAGAAACAACCCCGGATACATTAAGCCACCTTATCTTTGACAAAGGAGCCAAACATCCTCAATGGAGGAAAGACAGCCTCTTTAACAAATGGTGCTGGAAAAACTGGGTTTTAACCTGCCAAAAACTAAAGCTAGACCTATCTCTTTCACCATGCACAAAACTAAACTCACAATGGATACGAGACTTAAACATTAAAACAGAAACAATAAGCCTGCTGGAAAACAGATTAGGTAAAACTCTTGGAGTCATTGGCTTAGGCAGAGACTTTATGAATAAAACCTCTATAGCACAAGAACTAGCAGAAAGAATCAACAAATGGGATCTCATCCTACTGAAAAGCTTCTGCACAGCAAAAGAAGTCACTGGCACTGCTAAAAGACAACCAAAAACATGGGGAAAAATCTTTACTAGCTGTTTATCAGGCAAAGGGCTACTATCTACAATATATAAAGAACTTAAACAGATCAGCCTCCCCTTGCCTCTGCCTCCTGAGTGCTGGGATCGTAGTGTGTGCCACCATGCCAGTTCTCTGGAAAATGTCTGTCCAACCTCTGAGCAACTGGCTTATCTTTATTAGCTAAACTAATACCATTATCAACCATCTCAAAAGTGTCACCTTGTTTAGCAGGGATCTGGCTGCCACAAACCTTGCAGCTTCCTGGATACTTGGAGTTGTAATACGTCAGAGTGTTGGGAGATCAAGTGACTGAGTAAGTCAAGCCTCGGCAAGGGTAATGCTGTGCGGTTCGGAGTCCACCAGAGCAGAAGGGAAACTGGCTGGGCTTCTAAGGCCAAAGGACACTGGGGTAGAAGGGACTTCACCAGCTCATGCGCTTCTCTGCAAGCAGGTCATAAAACCACCCAGGGCTGAGATCACTGAAGGCACGAACTTCCCAGTGGTCTCAGTGTTAAGGTCTGCTCCAGAGGTCAGAGCTCTGTGGAGGAGTCAGACAGGCTTTTCTGCTCTGCCTGAGTGCTGGACAGCTGCGTTTCCTGGACCTGCCCTTCCCGGACACTACTGGCCTGGGGATGAGCAGAGTGAGAGAAAGTCAGTAGGATACGGTAAGAAGATGTTGAGGCCAGCCATGGTGCTTTCGGAAGGCTGAAGCAGGAGGATCACTGCAAGTTCAAGGCCAGTTCGGGCTACATAGTGTGAGGTCAAGGTTGATCAGGAATACATAGCAGATCCTGTGTCAAAAAGAAGAGAGAGAAGATAGGAGGGCCAGTTTCATGAGCAGATAGACCACAGGGTGTAAGTGTAGGGTAGTGGGATGGAAGAAGAGGTTTTTCTGGTTTTGGTGGTCATGACTTTCACAGGCCCCGATCCAGAGCCAAGCTGTGGCATCTCTTTCCCAGGAAGCCCTGCACACGGGAGTTCCTGCTGCCAGGCCGCTTCTGGGGGAGCTTTGGCCGCAGCGCCGGTTGCCGGGCATTTCGAAAGAGCAGCGTATGACGGGACCAATCCGAGCCTCTTTAAATCCGGCTCTCACTGCGTTACACCAGCACGGACAAGCCTAAAATGAGCTGCTGCCTCCACGGCTCCCGGGCAAAATGCGCTGAACTAACAACTGACACTTTCTTCTTGCTATTTTCCCACTCTTCGCCTCCTTTAATTACGCGTGCAGCGGGGAGATGCGGAGCCCGCGATTATTCCCACGCACAGGAGCTTGTCTAAGTCTCCTTCTGGGTAAACTACTCTCTAGCATAACATGCAATGCTTCCGTTGGGAGAAGAATTTACCCTAAGCCAGCTCTCCTGGGAGGAAAAGGGGGGGACTGTTCCAGGGGTGTGAGGGGGCTTGAAAGAAAGAAGTATGGCGAAGCCGCAGCCGGCTCCCATCAACACTTTTTGGAAGGCTTCACCAGGCTCCTCCGATCCGCCGGCCGTCGTGCCAGGCTTTTGGGAAGGGTGTGTGTCACGTCCAGGCTTGTGCAAACGGGTTGTACTTTACCTCAAGTCCAAGGTCTTTGCCCTTAAGAGGGTTCAGGCCGGAAATAGCCGGAGGCTAATTCGAGGCACTGTGCATTCAGGGTCTGGGAGGCACTAAGCCGACCTCCAGCACACTGGCATCCTGCGGCGCTCACCAGAGGCTGTATGACCCGAAGGGCTTCAGGTTTCTGGAGAGACAAGAGGAAAAAACTGCAATCCGCTGGGCCTGGAAGCACATGCCCACAATCTCAGCCCTCGGAAGGCTGTGACAGAAGGACAGCCGTGAGTTCAAGGCCAACCTGGGCTACGCGATGAGTTTCTGTTTGCTTTGTTTTTTGACACAAGATCTCACTATGTAGACTGTCTCTATCAGCCTGAACTACATAGAGAGAACTGCCAACACTATAAATAAATAAAGAAGAAAAGAAAATTCAAAGAAGTAATATGAGAATCATGAACAACAAAACTAGTATTCTGAGACTTTTAAAATTAGAAATCACCGGAATCATACAAAGGACCACAGAGCTAGTCTCCTGACTTCTTCCCTCTCCCGTGTTATTTAGAAGTGAAGCCCCCACATCCTATCATCGCCTCTGTAAATGTTTCAGTATTTCACTAGCGTTTTGATGCAAGCAAAGATCGCACTGTGCAGGTCAGAGCGTGTTTCAGAAAACAAAAGACCACAGCACAAAACTAAAACTCTTGCTCACAGGAGCGCCCTGAGCCGGCCAGGCCTGCTTCTTGCGGGCTGTTCCGAGCACGGCATGGTGGAGCCGGACCCCAGGTCCCCTGCAAGGCTGGACACTCGGCTTGAGTTGCTGTCGGCTGAGCACCCGCCCACGGGCGGCTATTTTCGGCAGGACTGAAGCCGGTGCCTCCCTTGCACTGCCCGACCTGGGCGGCCTGGGCGGGAGAAGCGCCGCTGGGGGAGGCCGGGTGGGCGTGGCAGCTTCGAGGGCCGCGAGGGGCTGAACCGAGGGGGAGGCCCATGACTGAGCAGAGTGTGTTCACTTTGGAATGAGGCTGAGTCACGCGTGTCCACCCTGGGCTGGGTGCAGATCCAGGAGGAGGCCGCCTGGGGTGGCGGAGAAAAGGGGTGTGCGTGGGAGCTGGGTGCAGGGTCCGCTCTGGCTCTGCCCTGCAGCAACCAGTTCTGCCTCTGGGCCCCTCAGCCAAAGAGCAGGTTGCCCAGCGATCTAGGACTGGGAAGTGGTGGGTCCAGGGGAGGCACTGCAGGAGGACAGCAGACCCAGGTGCGGGTGACGTCTCCCAGCATTAACAACCGAGACACAGCTGGACACAGCTGGACGTGGTGCCTCACGCCTGTCATCACAGCACTAGGGAGGCTGAGGCAGGAGGATTGCTGGGAGTCTGAGGCCAGCTTGGGCTACTTAGTGAGACCCTGTCTGAAAACTAACGAACCAACAAAATCTAAATCCCAACCCCTTGCTCATTGCCACATGTTCTAGTATGCCAACACGCACAGAATAACTACAAACAGGTTGGCCGAAATCTGGGGAGTTTTGTGAAGCCATCTCGAGGGCTTCCACTGCCAAACCCCACACAAGTTCAACACTGAAGTGCGGTAGTGAATTATAAGCCCTTGAAGAAATAAAGTTTATAATGCTCTGCTAATAAAATATGGCAGAACAGGGATGCCCATATGCAGCAGGACTCCAGACAGACAGGGGCTCCGCAGCCACAAAACCATCCACAAGGATCACGATGAGGGAGGATGAGGCCTCCCGAGGGCTGGGCTCACAGGCAGGTGCAGCGAGGCCCAGCAAATGGTGACTCCCAAGCTGGGATTGGGGGCACTGGCGCTGGGCCACGGGGTAACAGTCACGGAGAAGCCGGAACCTGCACCTTAGGCTGGAGTTCAGCAGCTCGCCGATGAGCTCCCGGGCAGGGAGATGCCAGCAGAACCCTGGCCTGGTGCCTGCTTTGTTCATCCACACGGCTGGGGAGGGTCTGCCCTCCCACTCAGTGTCCCTGCGGCGCACTCCTGAAGGACCCCAGTGGCTGGCCGGGGTGACGGAGTGGGCAGTGACACCAGGGCCACACTGTCCTTCGGGCAGGGGCGTGGGGCTGAGGGGTGGGCAGGGAGCCACAGCTGGAATGGACCGTGGAGACACTGGGACAGTTACAAGGCAGGCTCCGGGTTCTCAGGAAGTGCTGGGCACGGGGACAGACACAGAGGTGAGGCGGACGGCCGCAGAGGAGGCTGTGGAGGCTGAGGGACGCGGGGGTGGCCCAGACAGGTGGCAGGGCTGGCTTTTCACCTGGTCTTATTTTCACTCGTCAGTTCACTCTTAATTGCAGGGTACAGTAGCAGACGCCAGAGCACCAAACAGAACGCTAATTGCTGGAAACGCTAAATGCAGTGGGGCTTGTAACAAATGATCACAAACCAGATGGCTTAAAAACAAGAGAAATTCATACTGCTTCCAGGATCATGCTGCTTCCTGTCTTCCACCCTCCTCAAGCCTAGCCTAGGATCTGGCTGCTGGTGGCCAAGCTCCCTCCAGAGCACCGGCAGAGAGCTCAGCTCCTCTCTCCCAGATCCGGGTGGCCGCTGGCTGTCACCACTCTCGGCCTTCTGTCTACTGTGCCTTGTGTGTGCAGCGACCCTTGTCATTGGATTTGGAGCTCACCCACATAAAGGTGGGTCTCTCCATCTCAAGATCCTTAACTAAACCTGCAGAAGGTGCTGTCCAAATTGGGTACCACAGTTCCCAGGAGGAAGGGCCGGGCCCACAGGGGAGTCGCCACTCACCCCACACAGGCTCTTTGCATTCACAGATGTCATCTCAGGCAGCTCCTCTATTCTGAATTCTCTAATTCACAGCTCCCCAATGGGACAGGTTATTACTCCGGTCTCTGTTGAGAAAACAGGGATAGAGGTCCACGGGTCAATCGAACAGGCAGTTAGGAGAAGCTGGCTTGGGTGCGGAGTTAGACTGAAGAATTGCAAGGAAAGTTTAGAAAGATTAATTAAGGTCACACTCTGGATACACTGCTACTACTATTATTATATCATCGTCATCATTATTATTATTTTGGGTGGGGTTTTATGGCAGTCCCAGGGATCGAACTCAGGACTTTGCACTTGTTGGGCAGCCATGGTACCAGTGAGCTACACCCCGGCCCTCTTTTGGGTTTTTTGAGACAGGGTCTCACTATGAAGTTCAGGTTGGCCTTGAACTCACTATGTCGTCCAGGCTGGCCCCAAACTCATTTTGATCCTCCTGCGTCAGCCTCCCTAGCGCTGGTATTACAGGAGTGCGCCACCACAGCCAGCCCCACGGGAAATACTTTGAGTACCTGGATACAGGGTCCTGCTTCATTCTGCAAATAGTGGGGCCTAGTGGTGTTTTTGATTCCGAGCAGCACATGAGATGGCCGCGGAGGAACTCGACTCACAGCTGTGTGGGACGGCCGGGAGAGGCTGACCGGGACAGACAGGCCCACAGGCTTGCTCCGGAAAGGGGCTTCATAGCTCGCCATCTTTCACTCCCACACGCAAAGCCTGGTTCTTTCCATTTGGCTCTGCTCTTCCAGCTTCCTGTCTGCTACCGCCAGGCGACTGGCTAAGAGGAGAGACGGGCCGCCAGCCTGCTCTTGGCCGACGCAGCTCTCCGTTCAAGGTCTGCGCCGGGGCCTAGGAGGCAGCTGCAGGTGCAGGACCTGGAGGCGTGGCCTCGCCGCTTCCCGGTCATGGCCCGTGGGGAGCGGCAGCCAGGACGAAGCAGTGCGGCTCTCCAGGGGGGAGACGGTCCACCCGGACCCTGTGGGGAGCAGCACGGAAGCCAGAGTGAAGCACAGGCGTGTGGGGGAAGGGAGCCCCCAGGACAGCAGCAGGGCGTCACCTGCCATCCCCGGCCCTCTGCTTGGACTGACCCTTGCGGCTCCTGTGTAACCCCCAGCCGTGAGCTTCTGGTTAGTGACCCCAGGGGAATTACCGCCCAGTGGTGGGGAGGTGGCGGGCAGGACCCTAGGGAGATAAACAAAGTGTTCTCTTTGAGGGCGGAGTCTTACTCCGTAGTCCCACCTGATTCAGTCACGGTGATCCCTGCCTAGGCCTCCCAAGTGCTGGTGTGCACCACCACATCTGGCCGATAAAATGTTTTGAAAAGCTGGAGTAAATAATTTTATTTCTGACACAATATATGCAAAAATGGAAATCCTATTTAGATTGTAGCATTTGATTAATTTTTTTTTTTTTTGAGACAGGGTCTCGCTTTGTAGTTCAGGCTGGCTCTGAGCTCACTATGTAGCCCAGGCAAGCCTCGAACTCAGCAATCCTCCTGCCTCTGCCTCCTGAGTGCTGGGATGACAGGCATGAGCCACCACGCCCGGCGGCATTTGATTAATTTTAAGAAGTGCTTTCTCACGTGGACTTCAAATTTTAACATCTGGGGACATTTGTTCATTTTAAAATAAAATTCAAACAAGGCAGATGATTACATAATAAAAAAGGAAATTAACAAATGTTTAAGGATACTTTCCTCTGCCCAGGAAGTGTCAACTCCACATAAAACCCTCCTTGTAGGGTTGGAAAGTGTAAGCTTTGAGTGGGATGTAGTAGAACACTCTCATCTCTCAGCTACCGGGAAGGCTGAGGCAGGAGGGTCACTTAAGCCCAGGAATTCAAGACCAACCAGGGTAACACAGCAAGACCTTGGCTATAAACAAACGAGTATGAGCAACTCTGCCTGGGACTCCACTGTGGCCTGGGGAGAGAGGACCAGCAGCAGCCGTGAAGCTTGCGGAAGTGCAGGCCCACAGGTCTGTGAACAGGAATCTGCTTTCTGACCAGCTCCCCATGAGACTCTGGTGTGTGTGAAAGAACAAAACACACCAGGCATCCAGCCGAGGAGCGTGCGTTTCCTAGGCCTCACGGACTAATTCACCCTGCGGGCTGTGTGTGAGCAGGAGCCAGTTCCGGAGCACATCGCTAGGGAATCAGACCTTGGGGTGACCTGTGAGGGAGGTGTCACTTGCAAGTAGGCCACCTCCCCTCGGTCCCCATGGTAATTACAAATGAATGAGAGAATCCTGGAAGCAGGAGCACAGCTCAGTGCGCTGTAGGATTTGTCGTAGTGCATGTGGGGTCTAGGCACTCAGGCTGGTCTGTTCCTTCCAAATCTGGGATTGAAATTCAAAATAAACATGTCCAGGCCTGCCGTAACCCCAGCCCTTGGGAGGCTGTGGCAAGACTATCGCCAGCACGGGCTACACAGTGAGTTCAAGGCCAGCCTGCCTACCTAGCGAGAAAAACAAAAAATAACTATGCCCTGGTCGCAGGGCGGGGCTTGAGCTCTCAGGCTGTGTGGTTTGGGAGAGAATTTCTCAGACGTGTGGCCTCAACCCACCATGTGCAGAACGCGCCTGGCAAACCTCAAGGTGTCACCCACAAAGCTGGAACAGAGGACCCTGTTCGCGAGCCAGGCTGGCAGGGGACACTGGCCCTTCGGGAGTTCCTCATGACCAGCACTTGGCTACACGCAGAATTCATCCGTACTAAGAGCCACGAAAGGGCGCAGACTTCCTGAGGAAGCAACCTCTGACCTGAGTACCCTGAGGAGGAAAGACAACCCGGAAGAGGGGCCGGCGCGCCCGAGAGGAGGCAGCGGGCAGGGTCTGGCTCCACCTGGCCTCCTTCACAGAGGCCTGCCCGAGACCGGGGACCAGGAGGCGGGCCCCCCTCCCAGCCAGGAAGAGTGACAGGGCAGCTGGCTGTGTGTGAGTTTCGTGGAGGTGAGATGATACAAATGTGGTTTCTGCCCAGCGTGGCAGTGCATGCATGCCTGTAGTCGCCGCATTCTTTCTCTCTCTCTCTTTTTTTTTGTGGTCCTAGGGACTAAACTCAGGACCTTGTGCTTGCCAGACAGGCATAGTACTGATGAGCCGTTCCCTAGTGCTAGTCCCAGGATTCCTGAGGCTGAGGCAGGAGGACTGCAGTGAGTTTGAGTCCATCCTGGGCTATGATTTGTTTTGTTTTTATTTATTTGTTTGTTTAATTTCTCGCTTTGTAGTTCAGACTGGCCCTGAACTCACTACGTAGCTCAGGCAAGCCTCAAACTCAACAATCCTCCTGCCTCTGCCTCCTGAGTGCTGGGATTACAGGCATGAGCCACCACGGCTGGCACTGTGGTGTATGGTTACTGGAGATTGAATTTGGGACCTTGTGCTTAACAGCAGACGCCAGAACCACTGAGCTAAATCCCCAGCCTAAGTGCGTTTTTACCACTGGCTTTTGGTTCCCCAGGTGGATATTGATCACTTGTTCAGCCAGTAGGTCAATACTTAATCTCCTGACTCTTATTTATTTTTTAGTTCTTTTGAGACAGGGTCTAACTTTGTAGTTCAGGTTGGCCTTGAACTAAGTATGTAGCCCAGGCAAGCCTTGAACCCCACAGCAATCCTCCAGTCTCTGCCTCCCGAGTGCTGGGATGACAGGTGTCAGTCACTACACCTGGCATGTGGCGTGTGGTACCAGGGATAGAACTCAGGACCTTACGTTTGACAGGCAGACACAGGAACTACTGAGCTAAATCCCAGGTTTTGTCTAAATCTTTGTATTTTGGTGTTTTGATTTTGTTTTTCTGGTACTGGGGTTGAACCCAGGACCTTTGCATGCACTGAGCCATATCTTAGCCCCCTCCCTTCTTAAACTTTGGAACTAGGGCAAGATCTGGTGGTGTACACCTGTAATCTCAGCACTCAGGAGGCTGAGGCAGACAGCTGTGAGTTTGAGGCCAACCTGGGCTACATAGTGAGTTCAAGGCCAACCTGAACTACAAAGCAAGACCTTATTTAAAAAATTTTTCATTTTCAAGACAGGGTCTCAGGAAGTCTTGCTAAATGGCCCAGGCTCGGCTCAACCTTGCCTCCCTCCTCAGCCTCGGGGAATGCTGGGATTACAGGTGTGCGTGGCTGCAGCTGGCTTGGACTTTGTGCTTTAATTACCCTTTCTACCCACAGTGCAGAAAGACTACAAAGCAACGCACTGACTGCCTGTGCTTCCGGCGTCTCTGCTGCTGAGGGACAGGGCGGCCGGGAGCTCACAGATGCTCTGGGGTCCTGTGTCAGCCTGAACTTCCAGGCGTCCCTGCCGTGTGGCCCAGTTCTGACTCCAGGAGAAAGGCTCTCGCTGTGTGGTTCTGTCCCTGAGCCCTGGCCGGCCCTTCTGCCCACACTGGCTTCCCACACGCCACCCTGTCCCTCCCCGGTGACTACATTGGTACTTGTTTGTTCTGCTGCTTGGTCTTTTGGGAGCAGCTTAAAAAATAAATCAAACTTCTCTTTGTTGACCAGAGATTTCTGTTCATATTTGTGGCAGTGATTCAAGCAAGTTCCACAAGACAATAAATAAATAAAATAAAGCAAACCCCGTTTCCACCGCCATGAGACTGAACATCAGCAGGCAGTCCCAGGGCAGCGCTCTCTGGTTTTGCTCCATCGCTCCGAGCAAGGCATAGCATGACACACTCTTCATTTCTGTGAACAGACATGCAGAGGTGGTGGGTTTGTGATTGGTGCTTTTCTCAAGAATCTGGCAAAATCGGTTCAGACTTAGACCAAGAACAGCACAGGTCCGGAGGGCTCGGACTGGAGGCCGTGTGTGACATGCCTGACTTGCATTCAAATTGGCAGCTTCCTTTCAAGAGGGCCTGTTTTATTTTCTCATCTCTAAAATATGCTGGGTTTAGCCAGTTTGGCTACTAAGCGAACTATGGGGAGATTTCTCAAAAATTAGGAAGAAAAGCCCCAGTTATTTCACTCAGCCTGGGGCAGAGGCTCTCGGGGTACTTCTGAATTTTACAATGGTTTCCCCAACAGTTCTTCCAGCTTCCAGGACAGAATGCTTCACATGCACAAGGTAAAAGACAAAGGGTTTACTCTGGGTCACAGATTCTGGAAGTTTCTGGCCATGGACAGCTGGTTCCAAGGCAAGGCATCCTGTTGGGAGAGGCTGGGGAAGACCTGCTCCCCTCCAGCAGCCGGGACAGGGACAAGAGAGCCAGAAAAGGGATCAGATTTGGTCCTCAGGGTCACAGCCCGGGACCCCAACATACCCACAGTGCATTTCCTAATCTGCCAGGTCTTTCTCAGGCGACTGGGTCGACTGTGAGCATCAGCTGTCACTGTAATCTGCCAAGGATGGCTGGCTGGACGGGAGAAAGCCGTCTGGCTCCCCAGGTACTGCTGCCATCCGGAAAAGCACAGGGAGTGTTTGTCTGCCTGCAGGATGTCCTGCTGCTACATCAATAGATGCCATTCCTCTCACTGGAGCACATGGCTATGGCTTCACTGTAAGCTAAAATAGGTGCCCTGCTCCTGTCTGGTACCAGGGAACTGAGCTCACTATTTGAGAATCAGGCTAAACACATGCACCAAGTAGGTCCTCATGAGTGGCCACTAATCTGAATCTAAATACCTGCTTCGAGTGAGTCAAAACAACTCCCAATTTAGTCTAATATCAGACAGAGTGGCAAAGACCTGTGATTCCCACACTTGGGAGGCTGAGGCAGGAGGATCACCTTGAATTCCAGCCAGCCAGAACTACACAGACAGACCATTTAAAAAAGCAAAAAGTGGCACACATCTATAACCCTAGCATTCAGGAGGCTGAGGCAGCAGGACTGCCTGTCATTTGAGGCCAGCTTGGACTACACAGTGAGTCCAGGGCCAGTCTGAACTACACAGTGAGACTGTCTCAAACCAAAAAACAAACAAAAAAAACGGAGCTCCTCCAAGCCTAACATGCACACTTAAGGCAAAGGCTGGCATCCTACTTGTCTTGGAGCATGGTGGGGGCTTCCTCCTGTTCGGGGTGTGAGGAGCTTTTGGGGTCCAGCTCAGGAATTCCTGCCATCACCCCACCTTTAATCAGAAAGCGTCTCCACTTGCCCACTCATCTCCACCTGTATACAGTATACACAGACACATAACACAGCACGTGCATTCAACCTAAACGAGTGTTAGAACAATTTGTTGAGTATTTATTTTTTGGACACAGGTTCTCGCTGCGCAGCCTGGACTGAGTTGGGCTGAGTAGCCCAGGCTCGCTTTGAACTCTCAATGCTCCTCCTGCTTGGAGCCAGGGCGGTAAAGTGTATTTACTCCACCTGGACAGGACAGCTTTTTTCTGTACCCCTTCAGCCCTCCCCACCCACTAGCAGCTCACGCAGTTCCCTCTGTGGACTGTGAATAAAGTAAAATCACAGCGCTTTCGGGTGCCCAGGCAGAGGGCCCTACGACCCCACCACCGTGGGGCTCTGCTGGGTCGCTGGCAACACAGGTTGGGGTAGGGGGCCCGGCCAGAGTGCCGGGCGAGGCTTGAGGTCTGCACCATAAACTGTCCTCAGGTAACCGGGACACACGCTCCAGCATCGCCCCGGGCTCGGGAGGCGGCGACAAGATCAAGAGCCTCAGGGGCCATTCAGACCTCCGGGCGCCCCGCAACCCTGCGGCGGCCTCTCAGGTTCCAGTGACAGAGGCGCCCCCAGGGCCCGCGCGGGGCCGTTCCGGTGGTGTCGCCGGAGAGTCGCGCGGGCGCCGGGTGCCCGCCCCCACGTGGCCCCGGCCGGCCCGGAGGACCAAAGTCTGCACGCAGCCTGACCCGCAGGTGGCGGGGCCGCGGCGACCCGCAGCACCCGGGGACAGACGCGCCGCGCGGCCCCGCCCCGCCCCCCGCTGCACGCGGCCCTCGCCCCCGACCCTCCCCCACGCGCCCGCGCTGCACCCGGCCGCGGCCCCCGGCCCACGCCCGGCTCCTGAGAGGAAGGCCCCGCCTCCAGCGGTTGGCGCCTAGGCTCCACCTCCTCCCGCCCCTCAGAGCCGCCACCCAATCGCGAGCTCGGATGGGCGGGATGCAACGGTTGTCGTGCGGGATCCTAGCCAATAGAAAAGCGTGCCGGGCCCGGGAGGCGGGACGGAGGGGGCCTTGTGACGCTCGGGTCCGTGTGAAAACTGGGGTTCCGAGTGCAAAGCAAAGTTTTTTTGTAAACCGTCTGCAAAGGCGGGGGGGCCAAGAAGGCGCCCGAGCCCGGGCCGGGTGCAGCTGCTCGGGCGGCCTCCTTTATAGCGCCTAGGCTGTGGGCGCCTCAGTCCAGACGCCGCGGGAGACAGCAGCGGGAGGAGGCCCCTCAGATGCTCCGAGCCTCCTCGGCGCGCAGCCACCGGTCGCCTCGTCCGCCTCACCCACCCCGGCTCCCAGAGCCCTAGCGCCCCGCGTCGCCGCCTGCGCCCGGCCGCGGCGTGCGGGGCCCCCGGGGCTGAGCCGGGCCTCGGCGGCCCTCGCCTGCGCCGAGCCGCCGCCGCCGCCACCGCCGCCGCCGCCATGGGGTGCTGGGGCCGCAACCGCGGGCGGCTGCTGTGCATGCTGCTGCTGACCTTCATGTTCATGGTGCTGGAGGTGGCGGTGAGCCGAGTGACCGCGTCGCTGGCCATGCTGTCCGACTCGTTCCACATGCTGTCGGACGTGCTGGCGCTCGTCGTGGCGCTGGTGGCCGAGCGCTTCGCCCGGCGGACCCACGCCACGCAGAAGAACACGTTCGGCTGGATCCGCGCTGAGGTGATGGGCGCCCTGGTGAACGCCATCTTCCTGACCGGCCTGTGCTTCGCCATCCTACTCGAGGCCGTCGAGCGCTTCGTGGAGCCGCACGAGATGCAGCAGCCGCTCGTGGTGCTCGGCGTCGGCGTGGCGGGGCTGCTGGTGAACCTGCTCGGGCTGTGCCTCTTCCACCACCACAGCGGCCTGGGCCGCGACGGCCACGGCCACGCGCACGGGGGCCACGGCCACGGCAAGGGGACCCGCGTCCGGAGCGCGCGCCACGGCCCCGGCGCCGGCCAAGCCTGCGCGGCCCCGGGCGAGCCGGGCCCGGAGCAGGAGCAGGAGGAGACCAACACCCTGGTGGCCGACAGCCGCAACTCCAACGGGCTGAAGCTGGACGCGGCAGGTAGGCGGGGGCCGCCGCCACCGCCGCAGGTGGTCGGGCCGAGCGGGACCCGGGCCGGGCGCGACGTTGCCCGCGCGCCCCCTGCCGCCCGCGCACCCTCCGTGGCCGCCCTCGACCCTCCGGCGCCGGCGGTGGGGCGCGCGGGGAGGAGCTGCGGCGGGGGCGGGTGTGCGGGGCAGGGCCGGGTGCACAGGTGACTGTCATCGCGCCGCGCACTTGCTGTCACTGGGGGCTGGTCCGCTGTGGGCCGGAGAAGGATCGGAAATGCTTCCGAGTTCAGTTCCTTGGCCCTTTTGGGAAACAGAAAACCCCCAGACTTCCCCAGCTCAGTTAGTTGTCCGGTGTGGGAAACCTCACTTTGCCCAAATGGTAATTAGGCCTTTTGAGTGAGTTTCATAATGATGCGCTCAGAGCATATAAATTCTGGTTAAAGGTTTCGTTTATGAACAGCAGTGTATTTTTCAGTTAATTGGCCCCTAATCCTGAAAATCACAGGCTTAGAGACCTGTCTGGGCATGCTCAACATTTACTTCACTTAGGACTTTGAAGGGGTACTAAAGTCAGCGGTAAACAGAGTTATCTTTGTACTGAGGATTAAAGCTTGGGGCATCTACCACTGGGCTTCAGCTAACTTTTCTTGACCACTTTTTTTTTGGGGGGGGGGCGTTGATTTTTGAGACAGGGTCTTGCTGTGTAGTGCAGGCTGGCCTCGAACTCCCAGTGGTCTACCTGCCTCAGCCTCACAAGTGCTGGGATTACAGGTTTGTGACACCATGTCCGGCTATTTATTTTTTGAGACGGGATCTCCCTTTGTAGTTCAGGCTGGTCTTGAACTCATAGCAATCGTCCTGCTTCTGCCTCCTGAGTGCTGGGATTACAGGTGTGCACCACCATGTCTGACCCTGGCTATTTATTTTTTAACCTTAAGAGACAGAGTATCACAAAGTCATGAAGTTGTCTAGACTGGCTGGATTGTGATTGTCCTGCCTCAGCCTCCCAGGATGCTAGAATTACAGGCGTGTGCCACCGTGCTGGGAATTATATTTTTCATGGACATTTTTTCCTTTAAACACATGTTCTTGAAGGAAGTTTGGAAAATATGAGAAAGAATTGACTGATGCTACCTATGTCAAAGATATTAGCAATTTGATGATTTTTCCTTTTTTCCATTTCTGTTTACTTACACAGATGTGTCACATACAGAGCCAGTTTTTCTTTCCAAGTTTAGGATATTGGTGAAGTTGAAGTTACGCGTTGAAAGGTTTAGTAGACAGTGGTTTTCTTATTCCATGTGGCATAGTGTCATTCTGAAGAAAATTAAGCCTCTCTGGAATATAATTCCTATAAAAGACCAGCGCGTTGGACTTGAAGGTTTTAGGGTAGTGATCATTTAGTTGCAGCCTTCCCAATATTCTTGAGCATGCCAAAAAAGCCAGCAGGGTGCGCACAGGACCCTGTCCAGGGGAGACACCGGGCGCAGGGCTGGGAGGAGGCTCCAAGGCTGTCACAGCAGCTTCATTCAGGCCTGCCGTTTCGCCCGGCTCGCGGCACACTCCCGGTGTGACCGTGACAGCTCCTGTTCGAGGGCTCTGCACACTTGTGCTGTGCTCTAGGAGTAGGCTTCACCGTCAGCACCACCAGAGTTACACGAGAATGTTTATAGGAACACTCGACGTGCTTCAATAATCAACTTCTGTTTCTTTGTAGAGCCAGGAAAACCCAGGAGTGAGGAGGCGACGGAAGTGCAGGTGAACGGGAACCTGATCCGGGAGCCTGAGCTCGCGGGCTCTGAGGAGGAGGATGACTCGGCCGGGCAGCTCAACATGCGAGGCGTGTTTCTGCACGTGCTGGGAGACGCCATGGGGTCCGTGATTGTCGTAGTAAATGCCATTCTCTTTTACCTTTACTGGAAAGGTTGTTCTGAAGGGGATTTTTGTGTGAACCCATGTATCTCTGACCCCTGCCAGTCATTTGTAGAACTGATTAACAACACACACGCACCAGTTTCGGAGGCTGGTCCTTGCTGGGTGCTGTATTTAGACCCAAGTCTTTGTGTTGTCATGGTTTGTATACTTTTTTACACAACTTACCCATTACTTAAGGAATCTGCTCTCATTCTTCTACAAACTGTTCCTAAACAAATTGATATCAGAAATTTGATAAAAGAACTTCGAGATGTTGAAGGGGTCGAGGAAGTTCACGAATTGCATGTTTGGCAACTTGCTGGAAGCAGAATCATTGCCACTGCTCACATAAAATGTGAAGACCCAACATCCTACATGCAGGTGGCTAAAACCATTAAGGACGTTTTCCATAATCACGGAATTCATGCTACCACCATTCAGCCTGAATTTGCTAGCGTAGGCTCTAAATCCAGCGTGGTGCCGTGTGAACTTGCCTGCAGGACCCAGTGTGCTTTGAAGCAGTGTTGTGGGACTCGACCACCAGCCCCTTCCGGAAAGGATACAGAGAAGGTCCGGTCAGTTAGCATTTCTTGTTTAGAACTTAGTGACGCTCTAGAGAAGAAGCCTAAGAGGACTAAAAGTGAAAATGCCCCTGCTGTGGCGATAGAGGTTAAAAAAGTGCCAAACAAACCTGAATCGTCTTTGTGAGTCTTGGAAAGAGGTGGTATTTGACTTTTGCTTTAAACTGCAAGAGGAAAAAGACTCCATTGAAATTCTAAGTTTGCCAAGCAGTGTAATTGAAGTTTTTGTCTGGTCACATTTAATTCTATTTTTGTAAGAACATAATGGACTGCATAACAGAGTTCTATATTACAACTTTGTGATTATTAGTGCACAGTACAGCTATGCTGTAACAGTTTTTGAAAGCCAGTTTGAACACTATGTTACATTTTTGTTGAAAGCTTAAACCTTATAGTGACATTTGATTTCCAGTTTTCCCATGACAATAATTAGGGGGATAAATAAAATTGTTATTGGAATTTTTCTGCTTTTCTTTCCCCCATTGTTGTTTTCTGTTGGAATTATAATTGCTGGGCCTTTAAAATCAACAAATTTTCCTTTGATGTTTTTAGGGAGTGTTTACTTGCCCTTTGATATCATTACATAGTATAATGGCACCATATTTTGAGAGTGACTCATGAGTATTAGCAGGAATACGATCAGTTACTCTTCTGTTTTCTGTATTGCTGAGTAATAAACGGTGAGATAATGAAAAGCTGAGTTAGAGTTTACACATAGTAGAACATATGGGGGTAATAGCAAGAAAGAGTTTACCAGCTAAATACTGAGCTTAGTGTTATTCAGACTTCATGTCTAAATTCTGAGAATTGAAGTTCATCTTGTTTTACCAAAGTTAGTCTGAAACATGGTCATACTCACCAGCATTACTTTCTTTGAAAGATTGGTCTCAGAAACATTGAGCTGAAAGTGTACTCACAAAATATTATGCAAGCTATTAACCTTTCAAATTGCATTGTTTAAAAAAAAAAAGTGAGTCGTTCTGCAGTGAGTAATAAACAGCACCAGGCACAGCCAGCAGCACTTAGCATTGCCAAGAGCCACTGACTTGAGAGAAGAAATGAGACACTTAATTCGCATGTTAAATTCCTAGCAAAATAATTTGAAAAGATTAGGATTCTGTAAATCATCCTGTCTTGACATTGCTTAGTTCCTCCAGTGGCTAATCTTGCAAGATGTCACAATCTCCACCCAAAAAACCGTTCTTGGCTGTTGCATTATTGCTATAGATTTTGGATTCAACAGAAATAATTAAGGGTGTTAAGTTATATTTTTCTTGATAGAAAAGAGTCATACTTTGTGAAGAAAATGTAGATTTTTTTCCTCAAAAGAATGAGTACTAATATCAGTTATGTATAGCTCTATTTTTCTAGAAACAAGGTATTCTGACTACTTCAGTAACTTTTATAGCTGACTACTTTTGGGATGGGTACCTTTTTGGGATTTGAAATAATTCATTGCTTAATAGGTCTTCAGATAAAAGTATTGGGATATGATATCCCTTTTAAGAGGGATATCTTTTGTGGTAGAGATGGTGTGTTTTCCTCTAATCTAAGCCTATTGCTGGCAATGGGCCTATTTAAGAACAGCCTTTTTTTTTTTTTTTTCAACAAGAAGGGGTAATTTTAAGAACGTAGTTTGTAGATTCACACTTACTATAATGGGCCAAAACCATAACCTGCCAATTTGCAATACATCTTAATCTTTTAATACTCATAAGTGAAATTGTGTCATTCAGCTCTTTGACTGGTAGTTACTTGGAATTTTTCAAAAAAATTTGGGTTTCTGTATTTTTAAGCATGAAATTGAGGAATATACCTGGCGAAGGCGAGAAGAAAGTTGCAAATTGCACTGCATCGTGTGCATTCCTGGCTTACAGCTCCCCAGAACACTTTGGTGGTATCTTAGAACAATTTGTTACCCGAACATTTCAGCAAGGATACACTAGGAAACTACGGTTCGGTGGGTTTTCTTTACAAATGCTCTGGGGTCTTCTGAAATGTGGAGCCATGTCTGGGCTTACAGACCTCACCAGGTGAGGAAGTTTAAGAGTGATGGACAATGTTTAATAGAGATGGGACAAGAGCTGTAGCTTATTCTTCAGAAGTGCTTTGGTTATAACTTTAGGTTTTAGTTATTTCACTTTTCATACTTTCTAAGTAGTTTATCTGGCAGAGTGGTAGCATAGGATTTTCTTTTTTTTTTTTTTTGAAAGACTTTGTTATAGCAAAATCAGTGGGCACTGACTCACCTTTTGAGTTTTAGCAGAGGATTATTTATTTCTTTACAATGCACTTTCTAACCCATTTTTAGCTATATGAGCATTATCCTTAAGAAAGACTTGCTTTTGTATTTAAATGTTGTGGGATTTAAGTGTCTTTTCCAAAGTAGCTTATTCCTGAAAGAAAATGCAGGAAATACCCTTAATTATTAAGAGATTTAAACTCATTATTTAAATAAGCCGTTCCATGTAGTGCATCAGTTGTAGGGTTGCGTCTCTCCTGTTGGTGCCTGTGTTTGCGCAAGGTCAGTGTAGAATGTGTGCTTAGAAACTTCTCTGTCGTCTACATTTCTGTGAGAAGGAGGTGCTGCGTGTACCCGAACTGAAACCAGCCGGAAACGTGCGCCAGCCAAATGCAGCCTTACTGATGAGAAACTTAATTCTCCATTGTCAACTTTTCATTTGTGTGATTGTTTCTTTTTTTCTTCCTGGAGACTACTCCACTGCAACATTAGGGACTAGAATCTGATAAAATGCTCATTTTGCTGGAACAAATGCTGAGTAACTTTATCCTAAGGTGTGTAATTTGTATGGGAAAAGTTTCCTAGTGCACCTTAAAAAAAAATCATAGTACATAAAAGACTGTTAACATGTTTGTGTCTTGTTGATGTCCTCAGTTAATTTTGAATTTGGGGAAGTTCTGAGGGAAAAGACCTATGGAACCGAATGGGATATTTAGTAGGCTAACATGTATTGAGTTGAAGATTTTTACTTTATAAGCAAATGTTTGAATAATGAACGTGTCATTAACCTGCTGTTTCGCAATGTTCACATGTACACAGGTGTGCAGAGTAATTCTACAGTGTAAAAATATTTATTTTAATGCTGACTTTCAGTTAAGTTGACAAAACAGTGTTAAAACTCTTGGGTAGGTGGAAGGGGTTTTTGTTATTGTTTGTTGAGTTGAAACCGTCATACAGTGTTTTACCGTCTTCTGAAATGGGAATTGTAAAGCACTATTTTGATGTAGCTCTACCGGTCATGTGGCGATGCTCTTGTGTTTTACTAACAAGCCTGGAATATTTAGCAGTCATTTTCACTGGCACTAAAGCCTTTTTGTATGTTATTTGATTTCAACTTTTAAACCAAAAATTTTATGGTTCAGTGACTTTGGCCAAAAGATGCTGAAGGGAATGTAACATACAATTAACATGTAGTTATATATAAAAAGACACAAAATGCCATGTTATGGTTCTGCCTTGAAACAGCACAATGAAATGTATCGGTGTCTTCTGTGATTCTTTATGAAACCTCCATGATGTATTGTTTTTGTGTCTGCTGTCGCCTGACTTCGGGGCCAGATCTGGCACAGTTAAATGCAGTCGTCATCTCATTAAATGCAGATGCAGATTGATGTCTTAGTGCTGCAACATTTTACCTTTTTGTATGTTTTATGACTGTATGTTATTTTCCAAAGCTGTTCCTACCTCACCACGAGGCTTTATGGATTGTTATGTATTATAAATGTTCTATATGAGACAGACTACTGTGTTTCTTCTCATTTATTAAAAGTTAAGTAGAAAAATAAACTAATTTTAATATCCACTTTGTTTTGTGCATGTGGCCTCCCCTCCTCTACTAGGGCGGGTTATGCAAAAGAAAAGTGGGCTTCACATATTAAAAGGGAAATTATAGCTGAAACACCCATGTGCCAATGTGAAGAACAGAGGTGTGGAGGAAGATATGTATCGGTGAGTGTTTCATACCTACCTATGTGAAACTGTTAGCCCAAAAGTTAGAAGATAATACGACTGTGAATCTCAGGACTATTGGAAATTTAGTACCACAGTTTATGTGAAGGACTAGAACCGGGCGGGAGAAGGGATTGAAACGTCAGGGGGCGGATGGGGGTAACCAGAGACTCCGGGGTGCGGTAGGTTTTAGCGGAGGGGGGCTGAGGGGGATAGGGGCTGACGCAAGTGACCATAGGTGAGAATGAACAGCCAGGCGTGGGGGTAGAAGGTGGTAAAATGTGCCATGTCACCCAGTTTGAATCTGCTTCTATAGAAAAGTAACTTGAGTAGGCATGAGAAAGTGGACAGTACTGCACAGGACAAATCTGGGGTGGGTGGCCGAGGGCGACAGGTCAGTGTTCCACTTAATCCTGGGGGCCTGGCGAGCTCCCAGACACACCCACATTCATACTCTTCCTCTGCTGACGCCACGCAGCATTTCTCTGCTCAGGGTGCGTAACTGGCTAGTATCAGAGTTGCTGTTGATCATACAATCTATGTCTATGTGTCTGTCTATCTTTCTTTTTCTTTCTCTCCCTTCCTTCCCTCCCTCCCTCCCCCCTCTACCTCTCTTCTATCTCTCTCTCTCTCTTTCTTTTATTTTTTTGAGACGGTCTCACTTTGTAGATCAAGCTGGCCTTGAACTCACTATGTAGCAAGGGCTACCTCGAACTTACAGCAATCCTCCTGCCTCTGCCTCCCAAAGGCTGGGATTACAGTTGTTTCTTAAATTATGAGACAGGGAGTCAAAGTTGCCAAGGCTAGACTTGAGCTTGGTATCCTTTTGGTTAGTTCCCTCCCCATTGAGTTTTTGGTATATCTTAGGTATGCATTATAATAAAATTGGGTATCCTGCCTTAGCCTCCCAGCACACAGGGCTGTGCCTCCAGGAAAAAATAATTTTTAAAGCAGTTGTTTTTATTAATTTTAAAAATCAAAGTACTCACTGACTGAAAAAATCAGAATTTTCATACCTAAATTAGGCTTACTATCTTAAGTTATGGCTTAGGATCATTTTTATTTTGAGTTATGTGGGGTAGAAAAATAGCATTGTCTTTTAGATTTAAATCCTCTCAGTTTTAAACCGGCCATGTAGACAGTCTGAATTTTCACAAACTAATAGTGTTTTCACTTAAACGAAACCTAGCTTGGTGTGAAAAGCTCTTCTGCAGCAGGACGGCCGTGGCCTCCATCTCAGGGTCGGCTGAGAACAGCGTGTGAGAAGGGGTGATGGAGGTAAATGTGGGTGGGGAGCTGGAGACGACCTGGATTTTGGATGAGGAGGAAGTCCCCATCTAGTGAAGAACTGTCCCAACACCCTGAGGCTCAGCGACCCGGGTACCTCACCCCCCGCCCGGGGCTGAACACCTCACCTGGGGCTGATTTGACCTGAGCTTTTCCCACAGGACCCAGAGTGCACTGTGCCCGCCCCCGCCTTTACCCAGATCCTTCACGTTGAGTGTGGACTTCACTTTCACCCTTCAGTCTAGAAAGGATGCCTCCAACACGCCAGGGCTTGATTTCTGAGGCTTAGCAGCCTTGATAAATATAGCCCTCCATCCGGGTATTTAGCTCAGTGGTTGCAGCACCTGCCTGTCAAATGCAAGGTCCCAAGTTTGATTCCCTGGTACCACATACCGCAATGCTGGGTGTAATGGTTCACGTCTGTAATCCCAGCACTCGGGAGGCAGAGGCAGGAGGATTGCTGTGAGTTCAAGGCTAGCCTGGGCTACATAGTGAGTTCAGGGCCAGCCTGAACTACAAAGTGAGACCCTGCCTCAATAAACAAAAAAACAAATGAATGAATGAATAAATACAAAAGATTGCCCTTGATAAAGGTTGCTGTCTAGGATGCCATGGGGTTGGATTTGGTCATGAGATCCCCTGCCGGCTCTTTTGACATGTACAGTAAAATATTGTTCCTGGAATCGTAACAAGGGTCCCAAACTAGCACCTTTTATTGTAGTGCACATTAAATATTCAAAATCTAGACGATCTTGGGCTGGAGATGTAGCTCAGTGGCACAGTCCCTGCCAGGCAAGTGCAAGGTCCTGAGTCTGATTCTCAGTACCAAAAGAAAGGCAAATCTAGACGTCCAACTCTAGCTTTTTTCTTCGTTTTCTATTTCTTTTTTTAAGGCATGGGAGACTGAAGTTGGGACCCTGCAGTATGTGAGGCAGGTGCAGGGCCAGTGAGCTGAATCCCTAGCTTTGATTCTAACTTCTGAAGGTGGAAAGGTCAGGGAGCGCATCAGGTGAAGCTTATGAGAGCTCTTTGTCTTATTTTGTTGTTGCTGCTTGTTTTGCTTTGGTTTGTTTGTTTGTTTGTTGATCCAGGGTCTTGCTCTGTAGTTCAGGCTGTCCTTCAGTGTAGCCAGGCTGGCCTTGAACTTGTGGCCAGTCCTGCCTCAGCCTCCTGAGTGCTGGGATTACCTTATGTGGCAAAGGACTTTGAAGACCTCATTATAGATTTCAAAATGGGGAGAATATTTTGGATCATCAAGGTGGATTCAATTCCACTGTGGGGGACCTTGAAAGAGGAGGCAGGAGAGTTAGTCCTTGAAAGAGGAGGGAGCAGGGGAGGGGGTTGGGCGGGAGAATCCACTACGCGATTTAAAGATGGCGGAAGGAGCCATTGGCCAAAGAAAGCAAAGAGCTCACTGTAGAGTGTCCTTCACCACCCAAGGTCTTTCTTTTTCCTCCCCCTCACAGTTTCCCTCTTTGTCCCATGTAGGGGCTTCCAGAAGGAACAGGGCTGTGCTGACGTCTCTATTTGTTCCTTAAGAGCTTTTTCAAATTTTTTACCTCCGGAGTGGTAAGATACTGTGTCCAAAGTTGTCACAGCAGCAAAAGAAACTAAAGCCTACAGGTAAGTGTGTAAACACCATCATGTGTGCCCTGAATGGTGGGGGTGAAGAGTACACACCTTGCCCTTGTTGAAGGTAAACGGCAGACTAGGTTGGAAATAAGATTTTTCTCAGAAAAGCACTGGTTGTGCTCTGCAGTAGTATAACTTTTGTTTAACGCTCGTGTAGTAATTTCTGCTGGACAGATAAGTTTATATGACATTGATCTGTGGCTCTGAGGTGGGGAGGAGAGGCCAAGTTGAATGTACAATATGACGAACACCTTTCCTTAGCTGCATTTGTGTGCGGAAAGATGGAGCTCGAAGGATAGAGAATTCCCTAAGGGATTTTGGTGGGAGTCCAGACTCCCTCGTGTGTTTCAAAGGGAGTGAGTGTGAACTAAGGAGAACTCCGGAGTGAAGACCTCAAGGCCTCCCTTGATGTCTTTATTTTTATTTTATTGTAATTCAGGTTGATCCTTGAACTTACTACAGAGCCCAGGCTTGAACTTCTAGCAATCCTCCTGCCTCAGCCTCCCCAGTGCAGAGATTACAGGCCTGTGCTACTGTGCCCAGTTGGATGTCTCTAGAGCACCACATACCACAGCCAGCTCACTTTCTTCTCTTTGTCCTGCCCTTTGTTTTTTTTCTTGCGACAAAGTCTCGCTTTGTAGTTCGGGCTGGCCCTGAGCTCACTATATAGCCCAGGCAAGCCTCTAACTCAGCAATCCTCCGGACTCTGCCTCCCGAGTGCTGGGATGACAGGCGTGAGCCACCAGGCCCAGCATTTGTGGTGTGTGGTACTGATTGCTGATGGGCATGAGTCACCCCGCCCGGTATTGCTGTATGTGGTTACCAGGGATCAAACCAGGGACCTTGTGCTTCCAGGCAGGCGCTGAGCTGAATCTCCAGCCCTTTTCCTCCTTTTTGTTCTCTTGTTTTTGAAGCCTGCCACTCCTCCCCTCCTTCCTCCTTTCTCTTTTCTTTCTATCCTTTTCTTCCAGTTGTCAACCTTTATGAGGCATTAGATGGTGGTAGGTTAGAAAACCCTTAGAAACTCAATTTTCAGATCTGGGAAATGGGAATCACAGCGGTCTTGCGAGGGTTATGTGAGACCAAAAGCTGAAGTTTATCCACCATGCTCTGTCCTCTGGCACTGTGCTGAATGTGTGGCTGCCACTTCCTCAAGCTGCTCCTTGAACACGTCTACGGGGTGGGAACTCGGGCCTCGGGGTGGGATGGAGGAGGAGAGACAGCCCGGGCTCTCAGAGACCCAGAGCAGGCTGCGTCTAGGGCGATGCCCTCACTGCCACACTTGCTGACCTCACCTCTTGACCTGAAAAGGAAAGAGAAGGTAGCATTCGTCCTGGAGGCTGTGCTGGAGATTACACACCCTGATGTAAGTAAAGCCTTCCGAACAGTGCTTGATAAAACCAGCCATATTTATTCTCTTCCTACTTCTTACTGTTTCTTTTCTCCTCTGTCCTCTCTTTTCCTCCCTCCCTCTGTCTCCAGACCCGCTGGGCACCATGCCTTTCCTTCCCAGCCTTTCCGCTGGCACATGCTGCCTGGAGGAGACAGGAGACCCGGAGAGCAGGCAGGTGTTTTCCTCCTGACCCAGCTTCTGTGAGGAAAGGGCTGGGCCAGGAGAGGCTGGATTGCTGCCTCTGGAGAAACACAGAGGCTCAAAACAAGAAAGACCTCTCCAGCATGTGTGTAGGCCGCAGGAGGAGCGGGCAGGGCCACTTGGGGGTATATGCTGCCTGCCCTCTGCCGGGGTTTCCGCTGAGCCGGATGCGATGGCATTTTGGGACCTTTCCAGCCAGGGGCAGAATTTTATGAGCAGTGTGTCCTCGTCAGGGGGCTGTGCCCTGCACACACGGCTCCAGAGGCCCGGCTCAGCCCTGGGCTTTCCCTGAGTGCGTGCAGCGGCTCGAGGTGGCTGTCCTCCTTGGCCCGGTTTCCCCTCAGGAAAGTGAGGAGCTGGACTCTGTTGTGTGCGGGCTGTGCGAACTCTGCCCCCTATTGTGCTCCGCCGCCCTCACCTGGTGCCTGGATCACCGCGTCGAGAGACAAGGTCTCTCCGGAGGCCTGAGTGGAGGATGCTTCCTGTGCCTGGACTAAGGAAGAAACTGTCCTCGGTACTGGCGCTAAACTAAAAAGTACTGGACACAGGCACTTAAGACTCAGGCTCTTGCTGTTCAGCAAATTAAACCTCCTCCTATTTTGGAGTATTGGAAATTTCTTGAGGCTACAGCCCAGGCATGAGCTAACAGTTGTGTCGCTGTGGTCTTTATTAACTTTGCTCAGAATGCACCCAAGTCTGCCTTTCAGCTCTGGTTTCCGGCCCACTGCTGCCCACCATCTAAATTCTAGCACCGTCGCCAGTCTCTGGGCTGTCACCGGCCTCCTCCGAACTCCCGCCGGGAGACCGGTCTTATTCGGTCTTCAAGACATGCCGCTTGGGCTGCTCTTCCGTGCTGGGCGCCTGTTGTCCGGGCACCAGGTCCCGATGTGAGCGTCTACTTGTGTCCTCCGTCCTCCGTCCTCCAGTGGCTCCCTGTTGCCTCGGACCAGCACATAAGACCCTGCGGACAGCTCGGTCACTGTCACACCTCCTCCCCCTCTCTCTCTCTCTCTCTCTCTCTCTCTCTCGTTCCCTGCTGCCTCTTAAGCCTCCTGACCCAGGCCGGCACACCCAGGTCGTTCCCCAGGAGCAGGGACAGGAGCTGCCTTCTACGTGGGTCACCCTGCCATGCCCCGACAGACACCGCGCCTGCCCTTGCACGTTCCTCTCTTTCTTCTTCCCTTTCTCTCCGACCCCCACCTCTCTCCCCCTTCCCTCTCCTTCCTTCCTTGCCTCCCTCCGTCTCTCTCCCTCCCTTTCCTCTGTGGACGCCAAGGCCTCAGCTACGCACTGCACATGGGCGCTGGGTAGATGTGTAGAAACAGACCCGGCCTCTGCCCCTCAGAGCTCCAGGCTGGAAACTCCAGTGGGCTTCCATGTGGAGATGTCCAGCGGGTCGTAGATCCGTAGGTCCTTCCCTCAGAGCGATCTGTAAATAAGTGCCCGACAGATTATCCCTGGTGTGTTCACTCCAGCATAGTATCCTCTCGGGCAAACCACGAGACGAGGCTGAGTGGGACCAGGCGCCCTTCACCTGGCTGGGCCCAGAGCCAAACCGACGCCTGCTTGATTATTGCAGCTGTTAAAGCCTGTGGGAGGCTTTTCTAAGACGTCACTGTTCCCCTCCGGAGCAGAGGCCGTCTACTCCCTCAGTGACTGTTTACTGAGCACCGATGAGGCTCCAGGCCCCGGCCCTGGAACACCGGACTCAGACGCGGTCCCTGCCCTGGTGAAACTCACACTCCGGAAGAGCACAGAGATGGCAAGATAAAGACATCAAACGGAGACCAGGCTAAATAGTGACAGGTTCCAAGGAGAAAAAATAAAGAATGAGTGGGCGGAACAGATGACGGAGGCACTACTGTTCTGGGGAAAAGAGCTGGGACCGTCTGGGTGAGGGAGAGAGATGTGAGCGGAAGTGAGGGACGGAAAAGCCACCCTTTCTCTCGGGACAGAGGCCCAGTGACCAGGAGGAGCAGGTGTCCCCGTGGAAGTTCAACAAACAGGGTCTTGCTCACAAGTCACGCGGCCGGGGTGGAAGCCCCCTGGGGGACAGGGCTGACTTGTGCGATGACATGTGCATCCTGGGACTCAGCACAGCGCCGTCGGTGACAAGCTCCGCCCTAAGGCCTGCTGGTCTCTGTGGTGTCTTACTCCCTGGACTAGAAGCTTTGCTCAAGTTGGATCTCAGGGTGAGGCTCGTTGTTGGCTCAATATCCCCCTCTGGAGAAGGGCCGCCTGCAGCTCGGGAAAGGGGCTCAGGGCCTTGGGAACAGAGCACGTTTTCAGCGCTCACACTGGTGTTGACTTTTGTAACCATGAGAAAGCTGCCGACCCGGGAAATGACCGGCAGGCAGGGCTGCCCAGGCGAACCCTGGGCAGAAGCTCGGCCAACAGTCACTGCTGTTGTCCAGGCTCCCTCGGGCCCTCTCATGCCCAGGGGGCAGCCACGTCGCTGCTCTGTGCCTTCCTCACCTTCAGCTGGGCCTTGGTGAGCTGCGGTCCCAGCCGGCCGGTGAACCTTGATCGTCAGCCTGACTGGCTCATGAGATGCTTCGGAGATCAGGAAAGCGCGCTGTGTCTGGGCAGCGGCGGGGTGTTGCCTCAGACAGTGCCGCCCGCTGCGCCTTCGTCCCTGGTCTCCCCCTGTTCTCTGGTATTCTCTTTGTGGCATTTCAGAGTCTTGAATTTGGCTGAAGGGAAACCTGTCTTAAGGAGAGATCATTATTTCAGGAATGATAATGTATATCATTATATACATGATATATATTTTGAGAACAGAGAATCAAATTAGGTACAGTAGCATAAGTCTATAGTTTCAGTCCTTGGGAGGCTGAGGCAGGAGGATCACCTTTTTAGTTCCAGGGCAACCTGGGCTACAAAGTGAGTTGGAGGCCATCCTGCAACACATAGTGAGATCCTATTTAAAAAAGAAAAAAAGTGGGCCAGAGATTTAGCTCAGTGGTTCCAGCACCTGCCTAGCAAACACAAGTTCCCTGGTTCGATCTCCGGTAATCACATGCAACAATACCAGGCATGATGACTCATACCCACCAGGAATCAGCACCACATACCACAGTGCTGGGCACGGTAGGTCACGCCTGTTATCCCAGCACTCAGGAGGCAGAGGCAGGAGGATTACTGAGCTCGAGATTTGTCTGGGCTACATGGTGAGCTCAGGGCCAGCCTGAACTACAAAGCGAGACCCTGTCTCAGGGGAAAAAAAAAAAAGTGGTCTCACTATTTTCTAAGGACTTTGTTCACTAACCCAGATTTTGATATGTGTAGTTTTGTATTTGCAAAATCATTTGATGCCTATGAAATATGTCTATGGGTGTGGACAATCATAGAGTTAAAGGATTTTCTTTGCTATTTCACTTTCCTAGGACATGTGGGGCTTGCGGGTGCCAGCTGGCTTGGGATCAATCTTCTGTGGGGAGCCACACTCAGGGAGTCCACTCTTGTCACAGCAATTTAGAAGACACAACCCATGGGCACCAGCAGGAAGCTGCACACCAGCGGCCTCCTCCTGCCTAAAGCCCTCTGATGGCCATAGAAATCTCCTCAGCTCTAGGATTTCAAGAAATACATTAATTTTTAATTATACAAGTTATACCCAGATACAGTCAGCTAATAAATAATTAAAATCATTCCAATGAGACTTAAAGAAGTATCCCATAATTGTTTTCAGGGTTGTTCATATGTATGGCTTTGCCTCCTAATCTAATCACTCTTCTTTCGGGATCATTAATGAACTGTATCTCGAGATCTCTTCATGTATGTGTGTGTATGTGATGAATACCTATGTACAGTCAAGCGGGATTATTTTCTGAAGAGAGGATGTCTGCCATCTTAATCTATTTATTTGTGTGTTTATCCTTAAGATTTTTGTTTATTTTGCTATTCACTTCAGGGTGGTCTTGAACTCACTCTGTAGCCCAGGCTGGCCTCACATTCACCGCGGTCCCCCTGCCTGGGCCTCTCAAGGGCTGGGATCACAGGCGTGGGCCACTACGCTTGCAACCTGGATCATTTTGTAACATGAGTTCCTTTCGGCAATACTCAGTTCGCTGCTGCCTGCCCAGGGCTCCGTGGTGACGATGTGTTTGATCAGGTGGAGACAGTGCCTCAGTGCACACATGCAGCTGTGTCTCCTTGCGCTTGGGCGCCTGCCTCTTAGGAGGCTGATTGTCAGTGTCACGGGGTCCGCACAATGTAAACTGAACAGACGCCGTATTGCCAAATCGCCCTGCAAGGAGCCACCAGCAGTAACCGAGAGCCCTTGGGGGTTTTATCTGTTAAGTGTAAGTCTCGCCAAGAGTTTGGGGTAGTTTTGCTTCATTCTGTCTGCAGTCGGGTCTGAATGCCTGAGAGCACCGCAGGTCCTCTCCAGGGTCCTTCCACCCTGCGAGGGATGGGCTGGAACCCGGGACTCGGCTGCCAGCAGCGCTCCATGCACTGCTCCCTGCCGGGCACCTTCAGGGAATTATGTGCTCAGATCTCTGTATACATTTGTCATTTGGGTTATTATTATTATTATTTTTTTGCTTTTTTTGCTTTTTGAGACAGGGTCTCGCTTTGTAGTTCAGGCTGGCCCTGAGCTCACTATGGTGCCCAGGCAAGCCGCCGCGAACTCAGCAATCCTCCCGTCCCTGCCTCCCGAGTGCTGGGATTACAGGCGTGAGCCACCACGTCCGGCATTGTGTTATGCGGTGTTGATTGTTGGTGGGCGTGTCTCCACGCCCAGCATTATATGTGGTTACTGGGGATCGAACTCAGGACCTTGCGCTTGCAAGGCAGGCGCTGGAACCACTGAGCTAACCCTCCGGCCCCCACCCCTTTCTTTCTGGACAGTCTGCCACTAAATTGCTCCCCCTGCCTCGGCCTGCAAAGAGATGGGATTATAGTGTATGCTGCTGCCACATACTACACATAATTTTACAGTTTTTATTTTATTGTTTTGATGTGTGTGTGTGTGTGTGCGCGCGCATGTGCGCGCACGTGTGGTGCTGGGAATTAAACTCAAGACCTTTATGTATGGAAGCTAAACCTGGGACTGAACTCAGGACCTTTACTTGCCACGCAGATGCGACACCCCTGAGCTAAATCCCTGGACCAACTAATAGACATTTTAAAATGCTGAGTTGTCTTTGAATTTTCGGTTCAACCCATACTTTTTGTCTTTTAATACAATGTTTGGTTTGATTTCTCAACGTTTTCTTTAAGAGTTTTGCATCTGTGTGAAAATGGTATTGGCTTCTAGATTTCTCGTGATATCTTCCTTTGATATAAGAATCAATGTTATGCCTGTCCTTAAGTTCAGTAGCTTTCCAGCATTTTCCTATGCCATTAGAGAAGTTACGTAAACTAGATCCTATTTGTTTCTTAATGATCTTGTTAGAATCTCCCTTAGAATTATTAAAATCTCTTTTATGTGTAGCAATAACCTTTGTTTTTCTTGTTTTCATTTTTTTCTTTCTCTCTCAAAATATTTACCAAAAGGTTATCCATTACACTGGACTTTGCCAGGATTAAGTTTTAGAGAGATATGCAAATTTTAAGCTAGCATAATTTTTGTTTTAATGTGTTGCTTCATTCTATTTCTTTTGGGTTCCTTTTTTCTCTTTTATTACTTACCACCTTTTATTTTATTTTATTTTATTTTTGCTTTTGAGACAGGGTCTCGCTTTGTAGTTCAGGCTGGCCCTGAGCTCACTATGGTGCCCAGGCAAGCCGCCGCGAACTCAGCAATCCTCCCGTCTCTGCCTCCCGAGTGCTGGGATTACAGGCGTGAGCCACCACGCCCGGCATTGTGGTATGCGGTGTTGATTGTTGGTGGGCGTGTCTCCACGCCCAGCATTATAGGTGGTTACCAGCAATCATCTCAGGACCTTGCTCAGGACCTTGAGTTTGTGAGGCAGGCACGGAACCACTGAGCTAACCCTCTGGCCCTACCACCTTTTATTAAAAGTTTAACTCCTTTGTTTTTGAACTTCACAATGATTTACTGTGTAAAATTACAGATATTCTAAATGTGGCTAAATCCTTACAGATTTGACCTGTACAACATGTTTTCTTTCTCTTTTTTGTTACTTGTTTATTTGAGACAGGGTCTCACTATGTAGCTCAGGCTGACCTTGAGCTTACTACAATCCTCCTGCCTCAATTTTCTGAGTGCTGAGATTATAGGTGTGCACCACCATGCCCAGCCTTTGCCTGAATAGTTTAAAAAATCCAATCCTACATCTTCTCTTTTACTAGATAAACTTAACCATTGGTATTTTAGTTTATGTGCTGCCGAAGCGAGCACAACCATTGGTATTTATTAAGCCTGCTGATACATTCATATTTGGTCATGCCATTTTATGTGTTTTATCATTTCCTTGCTTTACAACTTTGCATTTGCTTCCTGTATCTTGTTATTTCCTTCTGCTGGGGACTGAGCCTAGGCCTTGTACGTGCCGGGCGAGTGCTCTACGCTGCTGTCCATCCTCTGCCCTTTTGAAAATTCTAAGCTGCTTAAACTGGCTTTTTTTTTTTGGTGGTATCAGGGATCGAACTCGGGCCGATGTGCTTCCAAGGTAGGTGCGGTACCACTTGAGCTAAATCCCAGGCCCTATGCTGATCTTGAACTTGGGATCCTCATCCTCAGTCACCTGAGTATCTGAGATTACAACATGTGGGCTTGGTCGTGCTGATATTTTTAAAGATTCATTTTTTAATATGATCAAATACACATAATATAAAGTGTACTGTGAAACAGTTTTAAATGGACAGTTCAGGGGAAAGTCGGCACACTTTGCTGACCACTCCACCCCAAACTCTGAAGACCTGGGAACTGCCCGTGGCCCGGGTGCTCCCTGTGGGTCTCCACACGCTGCCGGCTCGCTGGCCTGTGGGCGGAAGCACACAGCACTTGTCCGCTGAGTGAGCCTTCTGGAGGCGACAGAGCCGTAGCCTGGGTTGGAATCCCCTTTGCATTTTAAGGCCAACGAATGTAACATTCCAGTGTGGCCGCGCGTGGCGTTTCGTGGTCTGTCCATGGCTGATAGACATTCAGGTTGTGTTCGGTCTTCAGCCAATGCTGGTGTGGACATGGCCTGCACATAGCCACTTGCGTCTCTGTTTTGATCCTCCCGGCATCGGCCTGGACGGCGTTGGCTGGGGCCACTGCAGCCCCTGGAGAACTGGAGCCGTGGTTCCCACAGTGCCGCCCTCCCTGTTTGCCGTCCAGTCGCAGCTCTAGGGTCCTGCGCCATCTTCCTGGCTGGTGCCTGGGCTCCTCCCCGGCTTTGGTGCTGCTCACTTTTATGGCTGTGCATGAAGACTGTCCCTGTGGTCAGGTAAGTGACCTCCATGCCACCGGCTGGGGTACAACTGCTCTGGAGAAACGCCTGTTCAATGTCTGTGGTTTTTGACGCTGTAGCTGGGTTTTAAAAATTCTTCCTGCAGGGCCAGAGGGTTAGCTCAGTGGTTCCGGCGCCTGCCTTGCAAACGCAAGGTCCTGAGTTCGATCCCCAGAAACCACATACAATGCTGGGCGTGGAGACTCACGCCCACCAACAATCAACACCGCATACCACAATGCTGGGCATGGTGGCTCACGCCTGTCATCCCAGCACTCTGGAGGCAGAGACAGGAGGATTGCTGAGTTCGAGGCTTGCCTGGGCTACATAGTGAGTGCAGAGCCAGCCTGAACTACAAAGCGAGACCCTGTCTCAAAAAAAAAAAAAATCTTCCTGCACTTTGGATGTTGGTCTTGTGTCACGTACGTGGTGTACAAATGTCTCCTCTCATTCCTTGGATCATCTTCGTGTTCTCTCTGTAAGGCCAGTCTTGGACCATTTCAACTGCTCTGAAAAATCAAGTAATTTACAAAGAACAGAAAATAGCTCTGGAGGCCACATGCATGTACACACGTTCACCTGTACACACATATGCATCAACTGACTTATTGTTCTGGATTTCTTTCTTCTTATTGGAATAGATCTCCATTTTAGAAAGGACCATCTTTTTTTTTTTTTTTTTGAGACAGGGTCTTGCTTTGTAGTTCAGGCTGGCCCTGAGTTCACTATATAGCCCAGGCAAGCCTCGAACTCAGCAATCCTCCTGCCTCTGCCTCCTGAGTGCTGGGATAGGGCTGTCTTTCATTAAAGAGGCCTAAAGAAATTTAGTAGGCAGGAACTCTAGAGAGAGGTGTCGAAGGTGAGTGTTTATAGTTATTTTATTTACAGTCACCAAACCCCAGCCATGACCCATAAGCCCATTGACTGGTGAGTGTATGAACAGATGGGCACACTTTCACACAGCCCCAAGGCCTACACTATGTGGTTTACAGCAAGCAACCTTCAGGGAAGGCGAGGCTATGGAGAGCAGCCAGCAGCTGAGAGTGTAGGGACTGAATCACGTTCACTGGGGCATGCAAGAACTTTCGGGGTGACATGTGGGAGACAGGGAAAGAAGACGCAGCCAGAACCCTCATGGCAAGCTCCAGTTCCCTGTGAGTCCCACAGCAAAAGGATTAACAACCAACCAACAACAAAATAGGAACCTTGGGGAAAGGGCTGAGCCTGGGCTTGACTCTTGCTACTTTGAGCAGTAGTAGCCGCCGCCACTGCCACCGCCACCACCGCTGCTGCTGCCGCTGCTCCCTAACCCTGAGCCTAACGCACCATTATTCGGTTCGTGTCTTCACACCCAAATCCCAGCATCCATAAATCAGAGTGATATCTGCAATCATCCCTGTAATTGAAGATCTCCTAGGGCAGGGGAGATGTTCACCAGTAATCCCAGTAGCTGATCCTGCAGGGCAGGGCAGATATCCATAAATTGTCCACAGTTCCTGACAGTGATAGAAATGTTTTCTCTCCTGGTGATCACATGATTATATACCCTTGTCCAAAGCCACAGCTGTCCACATAAAACAAAAGCATACACTCAATTAATTCTGACATTAAAAACTATTCTCCATGCTCATTGAAGGATTTGAGCCAAAGGAAGAAGAGCTGTAGCTTGCGCTCCATGGGTCATACTTTTTGTTTTTATTTTGAGAAAAGATCTCACCATGTAGTTCGGGCTGGTCTTCAAATCACTGTGTAGTTCAGTCTGACCTTGCACTTGCAGTGATCCTCCTGTCTCAGCCTCCCAAGTGCTGGGGCCATACGCTCCACGGGGCAGCTTTGCAACAGCTCAGCTTATGTTTCTCCCCAGCACAGGCCCCATCCTCAGGCGCCTCACTTAGGCTCCCGCTCAGGGCTACATGGATCAGTCTTGCTTTCCTAGTGGGACTGTAAACACCGCACTCAGACATGCAAGCCACCAAAGGGCATCAGGGCCCCCGACTTTGGAGATTTCAGCACTAGAGCTATTGAAGTCTGTGCAAACTGGGGCTTGAGAAATTTAGCTCAGGGGTGCCACCATCTATCTGCCTTGCAAGTTTTATTCCCTCTGGGTGAACTTGGGTTTTCTTGAGTAGGAGCTCGGAAAGCTCCTTTTTCCTGCGGTCAGGAGGGTGGAGATGGTGCCCAGAGCTGACACCAGGCTGGGCTGCCCATGGAGAGGCCAAGAAGGACCACTTCCTGCTGAATGCCTGATTCTCGTTTCTAGACCACAACCTTCCCATGGGCTCCTCTGACCTGGTTCCTTTTGTCTCCAGCAGCCCTGCTACTGGAACTCCTGGTGTTGATGGTGACCGAATAAATCCAGCCACCCTGGCCGGAGCAGGCCCTGGGAGGCAGCATGTGCTGGCATGGCCGCAGGGCAGGACCTGCAAGACGGTGTATGAGTGGGAAGAGGGCTGGGGTTTTAGCTCAAGTAGTTTGGTGCCAACCTTGGATGCATAGGGGCCTGAGTTCGATTTTTTTATACTGCAAAAAAAATAAAGAGTGGGAAGAACTGATCCCAGGGAACCTGGGAAAGGAGAACATTTTTTGTTTGATTCCTTCCTGCTTCCTATAAAAAGCTAGAAAAACCAGGTAATTTGGTGATTCCCATCCCAAACTCTCCGCTCTGCTAGGAGAGTCAGGAAGGTGCCGCCTTTGGCTTGATTTGTAGGTGAGGAGACATGGACTCTGTTCTCAGTGGTAGGTTATGAAAACCCTTGGTGAGGCAAATGTTTGAGGGGTGCAGCAGGCCCGGAGATGCTGAAGAAAAGTTTGGGGTTTGGCTGCCCAGAATGTGGGGGAGGGGGGCTTTGGGGTGCGAATTCCTGCCCCTTGGGCCGTGATGTGCAGGTTGAGAGCAGGAGGGAAAGGTTCAGTGAGGCTGGGGTCAGGGAGGGGGCGGCACAGCCTCTGTGTCCTGAGCTCTTGTGGAGCAGACAGGCCGCTCAGAGCAGAGGGCTGCAGTCTGGGGAGAAGGTGCCGGCGCTGGCACCATGGCGGCGGACTCGGAGCCCGGCCGGACGCTGTGATTACAGGCTGAACAGCGGCGCCCAGTCCTGCAAGCACCGAGGCGCGCCCCCAAGGCCCTGGCACTGCCCCCTCTCGTGGGGAGCACTTCCTCAGGGCCCCGCTCTCCCAGCCCCGAGACACCACATGGCAGGAATCATCCTGGGGAAGAGGCTTCTCCCTCGGCAGCAGCAGCTCTTCCGGCCCGCGTGGGGCTGGACTCCCGCCGCCTTGTCGCTCCGCCCGCGCGCAGCAGGTCAGGCCCCGAGGGTTAAGGACAGAGATAGACAGAGAAGGGGAGGCGTTCCTGTGGGGCTGCGGGTGACCCAGAGGGCAGGCCTGGGCTTCCAGGTCGGTCCAGGCTACGGAGCAGGTTCAAAGGCCAGCCCGATCCACACAGCAAAATGCGGCCCTGACAGCAGGTGGGGGCCTGGACCGGAGAGCGCCGCGCGCCTTGCACAGTGTGTGTGTGTGGGGGGCAGGGCGGCGACCCGGAGGGTGGCAGAGGCGGGGCCCGGGGAATAATGACACGTGGGCAGATGCCAGACACTCCCGGGAGCGGCCGGCGCCCTGACAGGCCAGATGTGGGCGTTGGAGACACTGAGGCAAGGGGTGGGCACTAGCCTTTCCCGGCTCGCAGCTGGGCGCGCGCCAGCTTCCTCGCAGGACCAGGCCCTCAGAGCGAGCCACAGGGCGGCTCAAGGGCAGGTCACCGCGTCCCTGCTCCGCTTCGTTCCTTTCTGAACACAGTGACCAGAGCTCAGAATTTCACGTCTTGCTCCCCGCATGCCACACTGACTCATTCATTCTGCTCCCTGTGTATGCAGGGCCTAGAAAAGTAGCTGACATAGAAATTATCTTGTGGGTTCATGGGGAGGGACTGTCAAAAGGAGGGCATGCGTGTAATCGGGAGGCTGAGGCAGGAAGATTCCTGGGAGATCAAGAGCAGCCTTGGCTACATAGGGAGTTCAATATCAGTTGGAATTACATAGCAAGACCTTATATCAAAAAACCAAACAGAGCCGGGCATGGTGGCTCATGCCTGTAATCCCAGCACTCGGGAGGCAGAGACAGGAGGATTGCTGAGTTCGAGGCTTGCCTGGGCTATGTAGTGAGCTCAGAGCTAGCCTGAATTACAAAGCGAGACCCTGTCTCAAAACAAAACAAAACAAACAAACAAACAAAAAAAAACTCAAAAAACAAAACCCAAACAGGAGACAGGGTATAGATGAGGCTCACACATCCTGTGGTAGGTCACAAGCAGTGGGCAGTGAGTAGGATTAAGCACATGTATAATTTGGTCAGACATAAACTGACAGTTGTCATTTTGGTATAAAAGACATTCCTTAACATACTCTATGGCTGTGTTTCCTTTGTTTGGTTTGGTTTTGAGTCAGGAGTCTTGCCATATACTCTGGAATTCAAGGTGATCCCCCTAACTCAGCCTCTTGAGTATTAGGGTTACAGGTGTGAGCCACCACACCTGGTTTAGTGTTGGTTTTTTGTTTGGTCTGGTTTTTTGAGAGAGGGTCTCAATTTGTAGTTCAGGCTGTCCCTGAGATGTAGCCCAGACAAGCCTTGAACTCACAGCAGTCGTCCTGCCTCTGCCTCCCAAGTGCTGGGGTTACAGGTGTGAGCCACCATGACTGGCATTGTAGTATATGGTACTGGGGATTGAACTCAGGACAGGACCTTGTGCTTGCCAGGCAGACGCCAAAACCCCTGAGCTAAATCCCCACCCAGCTCAAGGCTGTTTTAAAAAACATGTATAGGGCTGGGGATTTAGCTCAAGTGGTACTGTGCCTAGCTAGGAAGCACAAAGGCCAGAATTCAATCCCCAGTACCTCAAAAAAAAAAAAAAAAGATATCTGAAAACATATATAATGCAATTTGTCAAAATCAGTTTTCATATACAATATAAGAAGGAAGGAAATTGGAGATTTTGGTAATCTTTGGGAGATATGACAAACTTCGGTATTCTGGTCTAGTTTGTGCAAAAACATGAATATTGCAATAGGTGATTTAAATGTGCAAATTAGACCTGAGTGGGGGAAGTGGAATTATGGATTTGAGGCCAGGAGGGCAAATGGTGCAGCTGTGTTCTGGACCAGCACAGCAGTGGGAAGCGCTTCTGTTCTTCCTTTTGGTTGTTGGCTTGAAGTTCTTTGGAAGTCTTAACTGTTAGGTGTTTTTACAAAGGCATTTGGAGCTGATGTCATTAGGCATTCCTGTAATCACTCTGGGAAGCTGAGGCCCGAGGATCTCAAGTTCAAGCAGAGGTCCTGGGTTCAGCTTCCACTACCAAAAACAAAACAAAACAAACAAACGAAAAAGGGCTTCTGGGATCCCTCTCTCTGCTTGCTACTGGAGGCAGAATTCCTGCAGCACTTTTTGTGGGTGCACCTTTCCTCTGGAAGCTGCCCATCCCCAGGTGTCCCCACCTCGCCACCCACCTTGGGCCACACGGTAGAGGCTTGGGCCGGTTTGTAAGAATCCCACTCACTGAGCCACCTGTGAGCACTCGCAGTGCTCGACCCTCTGCAAACACAGTCTCTAAATTATTTTTCTTCTGGGACCTTTTTTTTTTAAGACAAGGTCTCACTTCGTAGTTCAGGCTGGCCCTGAGCTCACTGTGTAGCCCAGGTAAGCCTCAAACTCAGCAGTCCTCATGCTTCTGCCTCCTGAGTGCTGGGATTACAAGCGTGAGCCACCAGGCCTGGCTATCTGGGTTTTTTTGAGACAGGGTATTTAAACTCCTCCAGATGACAGCAGGTACCTTTGAGCTCCACGGAGCCAGGATGGCCTTTCCTGCACAGGTGTTGTTTGGAGAGGTGAATGGGAGGAAACAGGTTGGGGCGGTTGATGGGTGGCAAGCTGCAGGCTCTGTGCACTGGACAGGTTTGGTGACAAGCTCAGCCAGACCTTCAGGTTTGGGACAGGAGGAGAAAGAAGGAGGAGCCATATATGCAGAAGTCACAGCTGGACCCATAGAGCTCAGCCCAGCCTGTAATTCTAGCACTTGGGGGGCTGAGGCAGGAGAATCTCTTTCAGTTCCTGGCCAGCCTGGGCCACACAGTGAGCTCAAGTCCAGCCTGAATGACATAGGAAGACCTTGTCTCAAAAAGAAAAAGAAAAAGAAA
>PVIC010007947.1:0-49478 GCA_004025085.1 Thryonomys swinderianus | reverse complement strand
ACAGCGCTACCATGAGCCCTTGGACTTTAAAGTCATTAAAGGCCTTGCCGAATCGGTGCGCACGTATGGGATCACTGCCTCCTATACGTTAGCACAGGTGGAGGCATTGAACAGGCATTGCATGACGCCAAGTGATTGGGCAGGGGTGGCTAAAGCATGCCTCTCCCCAGGACAATATCTGGACTGGAGAGCCTTTTTGATAGAATTCGCTAATGACCAGGCCACTGCTAATCAGGCAGCCAGACAACTGGGCTGGGATAGGGATATGCTTTTAGGGCAGGGGAGGTTTGCACAGCAGCAGACAGGGTACCCCCCGCAAGTGTATGAACAGATTAACAACATAGTGATTAAAGCCTGGAAATAGCTGCCCAACAAAGGGGAGGTTAGTGGAAATCTCACCGAAGTCATTCAGGGAGCCGCAGAGCCCTTTTCTGACTTTGTGGCTCGAATGGTTGAGGCTGCAGGGCGCATCTTTGGTGATCCGGATACAGCGATGCCTTTAATAAAGCAGCGAGTTCATGAGCAATGCACTAAGGAATGCAGGGTGGCTATTACCCCATATAAGAGCAAAGGACTAGAGGCTTGGATGAAAGTCTGCAGAGAGCTGGGAGGTCCACTGACCAATGCAGGACTCGCGGCAGCTGTCGTTAAGCTGACTCAAGGTAAAAAGAAGTGCAGGGGTGTGTTATCAATGAGTGAACGGTAGCTGTACTGTTATTGCTTCTGTCTCTATGATCCGGGGTGGTGCTATAGGCAATGAAAATGGTGGGAGGGGGGTAAAAATATCTCCTTCAAGTCAACCCCGATCTGTGTGTGGCCTCCGTTTCTTTTTATTGTCAGTAATGCAACCTTGAATGGCTCTGTCTTGGCTCTAATCTGTCTCAAAGTCTGTCTGCCTACCTTGTAGGAAATTGGTCCAGCACATTCAACGCCACTCTGAGAGAGCTGCGAATGGCCGTGGTGCAAGTAAACTCGACCCGGATGGATGCGGCCCTGGCGAAAGGTCTGGCGTCATGGATCACCCGTGCAATGAACCATCTTAAGGAATGGGTGGGGATGGGAGCCCTGGCTGCTTTTTTGTTTCTAGCCTGCTTGGTTGGTTTGCGGTGCATCTGTGCGGTCAGGCATGCTCAGAGGTGAGAAAATGCAGTCCTTGTCCGCATCCCTGCTTGGCTGCTGGTCCCCGTTGAAGCACCAGAAATAGCGATGTATCCATACGTGCGCTATCAAAGAGACTTTGGGATAACCGCCCGATGTTGTCGCCATCAGCACAGCTGTCGCCGCGGCGGCAGCCGCGGGGTTCGCGATTGCTCAGGTGGCGCTGACTGCAGCCAAGGTGGACCATCTCACTGAAAAGACTGTGATAGCTTTAAGTACAGCGCAGGACCTTAGTCAACAAAAGACATTGCTACAGGAACAGATGGACATGCTGTGGGCACGTTTCCACTATTCCTGTGATGTGACTTACCCTCACGCCTGTGTTACAAACTTGTCTCAGGCCACTAGAGCCTTACAACAGATCATCAACAGGCCTTGGAATTGAGTTTTACAACCTCACAGAGCAGCTGCACGATGATATCTGCAGCGTTAATGAGACACGGGTTTCCCCGGTACCTGGGACCTCCCTTTTTGCTACTCTGGGTCAGATGTTTCAGACCTGGGCCGGGACGATCTCATTGGGCCTTCTGCTACTTTTGGGGGTCGCAGCCACAGCGAGGCCAGCCAGTCCCCTCAGGTATGGCTTAGTATGCTGGACCGATAGTCAGAGACGGGTAATGATGTCTCTTTGGGACGACCAACCTAAGACAGGCGTGGAAGCATACCTCTTCCATGGCCCATGATGGATAAGGCGTACTCAAGAGAGACACAACCTAAGACAGGCACGGTCCCTATGAGCCTCTTAGAAAAACAAAAAGGGGGAGATGTGGTGAGCCATTACAGCTGCTCCCCAAAGATGGCGGCTGGCAGTAAGCCAGAGACTGCTTCTTAATACGAACCAGCTGACCGCAGGCCTTATGTGGTATCGTCCGTGCTCAGTGGGAGGGCCCCCGTGGATCGCCTGTGCTCGGTGGGAGGGGCCTCGAGAGGAGAATGTATATAAGCACCCGATGGGTGGTGGTGAGGGTGGGTGGTGGTAATGGTGATAATATAGCTCAAGTTTGCACTCCGTGGTTGCGTCTCTCTCTGCGGGATCAGCGAGGGTCGCGACAACTGGTGCCGAAACCCGGGAAGCTCTCTCGGGGGAAACGGAAGAGCAACGATCTGGTAAGGTCTGCGGACGTGCAGCAATCTGGTAAGGTCTGCGGACGTGCAGCAATCTGGTAAGGTCTGCGGATGCGCAGCAATTGTTCCTGAATAAAACAGCAGAAAGGAGAGTTCACGGTCGCGTCTTCCTTGCTGGTCGAGGGGGAAGCAACAGTAAATTTGGCTGTTTATCTTTTTTTAAAAATTCTTCCAGATAATCAGCCTCATTCATTTGTTGAATTGTTTTCTTGGTCTCAATTTCATTGATTTTTGACTCTAACCTTTATGATTTTCCCCTTCATTTTCATTGGGTCCTAGATGGTTTCTCAAGTATCTTTTGAAATTATTTGAAATCACTCTGTTTTCTTAATGTAAGCATTGATTGCAATAAACTCCCCTTTTAGGATTGCTTTTTGTAATGCCCCAGAGATTCTAATAAGTTGTTCAGGCATTGTTATTAACCTCCAGAAATTTTAAAATTTCTTCCTTGATTTCTTTTGTAATCCATCAGTTATTTAGTAGTGTATTAATAATTTGCCAGATGCCTCTACTTTTTCCACACTTTCTTCTGTCATAAATTTTTTTTCTTTTTAATTTTTGGAGACAGAGTTTTGCTTTGTAGTTCAGTCTGGCTCTGAGCTCACTATGTAGCCCAGCCAAGCCTCGAACTCAGCAATCCTCCTGAGTGCTGGGATTACAGGCATGAGCCACCACACCTGGCATTGTGGTGTGTTTACTGATTGCTGGTGGATGTGAGTCACCATGCCCAGCATTATGGTATGTGGTTACTGGGAATCAAACTCAGGGCCTTTGCACTTTTGAGGCAGACTCTGGAACCACTGAGCTAAATCCCCGGACCATCAATTACTAATTTCATTGCACAGTGGCCTCATTGTACCACATTCTGATTAATTTATTTAAACAGGCTTTGAGGACTAATATGTTATCTATTTTGGAGAAAGTGCCATGTACTGCAGAAAAGAATGTATACCCTGTGGTAGTAGGACAGAATACTCTAGATATTTATTAAATATCTATTAACTCCATATAGTCAAAGGCATAGCTCAACTCTTAAATTTTTTATTGACTTTTTGTTTAGTAGATCTGTCTTTTCTGGGGTTCTTTTGTTTGAGGTACTGGGGATCAAACTTGGGCCTTGTGCTTCCAAGGTAGGCACAATTCCACTCGAGCTAAATCCCTGGCAGATCTGTCTTTTTGTAAAAGTGGGTTATTAAGATCCCCCATTACAATTGTGTTAGTACTTACTTGACTTATAATGTTCAACAGTACTTGTTTTTTTTAAATCAATTTTTATCTTTATTGGTACATTGTATATATACATCTTGATCAAACTCAATATTGGGAATTTGTACCAGTATATAACACAATTTAATTCTCATTTTTTCTCATTCCCCTACCCACCCCACAACTCCCCACCCCTAAATACATAAACTTTGTTTACCTTTTCTTATTACCATCACATTTTTTCTTTACTTCCCATCACTCACTCCTCCACCACATATCCCTTTGAATATTTTGTTTCACAGTATCCATCATATATTCTAGAACTCATTAACATCTTCAGTTTCTCATACCAGAGAACAGATACGATATTTACACATCTGTGACCTATTTATTTGACTTATGAGTATGTCCTGAAGGTACGTCCACTTGAATATAAATGACTCAAACTTATCAGGCAGAGTAATAGTCCATTTTATAGAAAAATCACATCTTCCTTATTCAGTCTCCAGTTGATGGACATTTGGGTTGTTTCCAAGATTTTGGTATCACAAACTAAGCTGCTATGAACATGGGTGCATATATGTCACTATGATATGATTCTTTTAATTCTTTTGTGTATATTCCTAGCAAGACAATAGCAGGGTCAAACGGGACCTCTAATCCTACTTTTTTAGGAATCTCCACACTTCCATAGAGGTTGTACCAATCTACATTGCCACCAACAGTGGAGAAGGTTCCTTTTTCTCCATAGCCTCGCCAGCATTTGTTGCTGGCCAATTTTAAGACAGCAGCCATTCTTTGTGGAGTGAGATGAAATCTTAGTGTTGTTTTCATCTGCATCTCTCAAATGATCAGCAATGTTGAGCATTTCTTCATCTGCTTCTTGGCAGCTTTTACTTCTTCATCTGAAAAGTGTCTGTTCATTACAGCTGCCCATTTTTGAATTGGGTCTTTAAATTTGGGAGGACTGATTTTTTTAAAGCTCTTTATATATTCTAGATAGTAGGCCTTTGTCTGAGAGACGGCTTGTAAAGATTTTTTTCCAATTTGTTGGTTGTCTTTTCACTCTGCTGATGGTTTCCTTTGCTGTGCAGAAGCTTTTTAATAAAAAGAAATCCCATTTGTTGATTTCTTCTGCTAGATCTTGTGCTATTGAGGTTTTGTTCATAAAGTCTTTCCCTAAGCCAATGTCTCCAAGAGTTTTACCTAATCTATTTTGCAGTAGGTCGAGTGTTTCTGTTTTTACATTTAAGTCTCTAATCCACTTTAACTTTAGTTTTGTACATGGTGACAGAGATAGGTCTAGCTTTAGTCTTCAGCAGGTTAAAGCTCAGTTTTTCCAGCACCATTTGTTAGAGGCTATCTTTCCTTCAATGAGGATATTTGGCTCCTTTGTCAAAGATGAAGTGGCTTAGTGTATCTGGATTTGTTCAACAGTACTTGTTTTATGAATATAGGTGTTCCAGGATTTGTCACACAAATATTATAAGTATTATTTCTTTTTGTTCATTTGTTCCCTCAAAGACTTTCTCTGTCTCTTCTGATAAGTTTTAGCTTGAAGTTTACCATGTCTAAGATTAAAATTGCTTTTTTTCCTTGTTTTCTGGGTTCTGGTACATGAAATATTATTTTTCATTCTTTGATTTTTAGTCTATGAATATTTTGGGGGGAGAGGATGAATTTCTTGGATGCAACAGACTGTTGGATTCTGTTTTTATTTTGTTTTGTTTTGTTTTGTTTTGTTTTGTTGAGACAGGGACTCACTTTGTAGTTCAGGTTGGCCCTGAGCTCACTATGTAGCCCAGGCAAGCCTCGAACTCAGCAATCCTCCTGTCTCTGCCTCCCAAGTGCTTGGATTATAGGCATAAGCCACCACGCCCGGCTAGATTCTGTTTTTTGATCCAGCCTGCTAATCCATGTCTTTTTTTCCCTTTCTTGAATTTATTGATACATTTTTGATACACATCATTATCATATTCAACATTGAGAATTTGTATCTGTACATGATGTATCTTGATTCTCATTTTTTCCCATTCCCTTGCCCTCCACACAACTCCCACCCCTATCCCTAATCTTTTCCTTGGACAGTTGAGGCCATTACCCACTGAACAGTTTACCCTGAGTGTCACTCCTTTGGTACATTTGTTTGTGTACTGACTATCCAGAGTATCGCTCCAGCAGATATCATTGCAGCCCCTCAATTCTTCTTTGCATGAGATAAACTTGTTTGCCTGTTTATTTGTTTTATATCAGCTAATTTTTGAATACTTTCAAATTTAGAATGTTATTTTCCACCTTTGATATTTGTTTCTAGTAAAATATAATCAGTTCTGGTTATTTCTTTATAATTTGTTTATTTTATTTGTGAAAATTAATGTATAATTTTGTGCTACAATCTATAAAAACATAAAATACTTTAGATATAATTTTTATAGATTTCTAGGACCAGTGATATTCTTTTACAATATAAAATGGACACATTTGGGGCACTTAAACTTAATAGGAAGGAAGTGCCAGAAGATCTGCAAAAGAGAAAGCTGAAAAAGGGAGAAATGTTAACATATCAGAGAGGAAAATCTGTGATATGAAGTAGAAAGACAAAAGGATGTCTATTGTCAACTATTATAATAAAGAAATGATAGAACTTGAAAGAAGAAATGAAACTTAAGTTCTAATACTGGGCAGTGATTGCAATAATTCTATGGGCAGTATCAACAGAACTGACCAACATCTAACAAAATCTTCTATAATAAAAAAGTGAGGACTATATTATGTGGTGGAGGAGTGAGTAATGAGAGGTAAAGAAAAAATGTGATGGTAATAAAAAAGGAAAACAAAGCTTATGTATTTAGGGGGTGGGGGGTTGTGGAGTGAGTAGGGAAATGAGAAAAAAATGAAAAATTGTGTCATATTCTGATACAAATTTCCAATATTGAGTGTGATCATGATGTGTGTATATACAATGTACCAATAAAGGTTTTTTAAAAGTGAGGAAAAACATCATAATAAAATATTTATGCACCTCTGGACCAAACAATATGGAAGTCATTTGTTATTTATGCAAAACAAAAGGGATCCAAAAGTAATTTACAATTTAGATTAGGTGTAATAGACCAAATAATGGAAAACTATGGGGTAGAAAAACACCAACAAGAACATCCATCATCAACATCTTCACCATTACATTTAGCAGGCAGACATTTCATTGAAATTATACCACCCACAGGAAAAAAGGAAAGGCCAACATGATAGTATAGAATTCAAACAGAATTCAGAAAGAGATTAGAGGGCTGGAGATTTAGCTCAGTAGTTCCAGCACCTGCCAGTAAGCACAGAGTCCTGAGTTCAGTCCCTGGTAACCACATACAACAATATCAGGTGTGGTGACTCACGCCTGTAATCCCAGCACTTGGGAGGCAGAGGCAGGAGCATTGCTGAGTTCAAGGCTTGCCTGGGCTACATGGTGAGTTCAGGAGCAGCCTGAACTACAAAGCAAGGCCCTGTCATAAATAAATAAATAAATAAATAAATGAATGAATGAATGAATGAATGAATGAATGAGAGAGGGAGAGAGATTAGAGACTACTCTTTGGAGTGTAACCTTGTGTTGTATATGGAATGTTTTTGATAAAATTATTGTTTTTATATTTCCTATTGTATTAGATTTTTAAAATGAATGAAAAATAAGCAATTTTTGCTTATCCTGTATTTAAATAATTGGACTGTTAAGTGGCTAATACTGAGAGATATTATTGAGATGTGTTGATTATTTGCTACTCTTTCTTTGTTGGTGACTCCTTTGTATTTCTCTCCTTGTCATTTCTTATTGTTGTCTATCCACTGACCTGGTTTCATGTTTTTATTTCATCTGGCCTTTCAGCTATTGGTTTTATTCTTTGGAATATTCTTGAGTATTTTCTGGGTTGCTGGTTTTGTAGTCATTTATCTCTTAGTTTTTTTTTTTTTTTCCATGAACTGTCTCATTTCTCCATCTATTTTGAAGGAAAGTTGTTCTGGTTATGTTAATCTTGGGTGGAAATTGTTTACACTTGTGGTTCAAAATACTTTACTCCAAGCTCTTCTGGTCTTTAAGGTTTGTGCTGTTTGTGTGATTCTAATTCATTTACCTTTATATGTGATTTTTTTCTAGGGTTTTTTGGCTGCTTTAAAAATTCTGGTTTCTTTATTGGGCATCTGGCACTTAAAGATATATCTTTGTGAGCTTGCTTTTTCATCATAGTTGGCTGGTACTCTGGCAGCCTTGTTCATATTTTACTCTTTTTTTCCTATTTGGGAAATTTTCTTCTATGATCTCTTTAAATATATTATTAATTCCATGTGTATTATCTTCTAGCTTTTCTTCAACTCCAGCTAACCTTAGTTTAGTCTTTGTATTGTCACCTAGCTGCTGCTGAGTGGCTTTCACCTGTTCTCTCTTCTGTGTGTATTCCTTCTCTGAGGACTTCTTCATAATTTACCCCTTTCCCTCAGTTTTGGACATTCTGTCTTCACAATGATCATCTCTGACATTTATGAATTCTGCACAGTTTTTACTTCAGTATTTCTGACCAATATCTTTTCAAGGCTTCTAAATCTTTGGTGAATTTGTCATTCATGTTTTAAACTGATTTAGTCAGCTCTTCCAAGTTTTTACTCATTTCCCTGTATCCACTTTGGGTAGTTTGAGTAATATTTTTGTGCACTTTTGGTTCATTTCCTCTTGAAACTTTGTCTAGTTTCTTCATCTTTTCTATAACCTTTTTATAGTGTTCCATTTCCTGGAGTTTGCTTTCTTCATTTGTCCTGCCTTAGGAGAACCAGGGGTCCTTGGATATCTTTTGTTACCTTGCTATCCCATGTTCCTATATGTATGTGTATCCATTCTTACTGTTTATGGTCCCCAGGAAACCCGGATATTGGCATAGAGAGAGGACTAGTTGTCAGCCACTATTATAGCACCTTGGCTATAGTAGTAAATTTAGTAGCATCAATGGCTGCAAATGTCAACTAGATACTGATAAACCCTAGGAGTTACTCATGAACAGCCTCAATCAGATCTAAAGGGACTATGATTTTGTTGAAGATAGTACACTACTCATATATTACCACAGTACTTCAGACCACTCATTTTGGCTGGGTGGAGGCAGCAGGACCAGAGGTCAAAGATCCCATTACTAACTAGCTTCTCCTTCATGACTGCCCCCTCTGACCTTCTGACCACCAAATCTGGCCTCCTACAATGGAATAAGGCCTCAGGAACTTCCTGATTTTCTCCCAGGCTTTCTAGGGGATCCCAAGAGATCCCTACTTAACTCTCCCCCTCTCTAAGCCTGTCACCTAAGGCTGTCTCTTATCTGGTCTCTGTGGTAGAACTGAGGCAAAACTCTTTCAGGTGTTGGTCTCTTTATCCAGGTTGGTTTGTTGTTTTCCACTGCTGGTGACCTGTGCAAGAGACCCCAGGAGCAGACATGGCATCATTTGAGGGCAAGGTTCTTGGTCATTAGATTCCAGATTCTTCCTTGGCTAAGTGTGTGGCACAGACCACTAACCCCAGCACCCAAGAGGCTGAGGCAACTGGATCACTGCCAGTTCTAGGCAGATCTGGGTAACATAGTGAGCTCAAGGCCAGCCTGAACTACAGAGCAAGAACTTATCTCAAAAAAATAAATAAACCAGATTTTTTGTGATTTAGTGAGCAGGTAAGATATGAATGATCTTAAATCTGTTATATTATTACCTAGTAGCTATTACAACATGAAGGTTTGTACTTATATGTTATAAAATATCTATATAAGAGATCAACATGTAATAATTTAAGAAAAAATTTGTTGAATAAAATCTGCATTTCATTTATGTAAATTTTAAATACACAGAAATAGTATGTTCTTTCAAGCCCATGCATATATCTATGCATGTAAAATTATTAGCAGTGGAATAATTATATATGAAACTCATACTTACTCTGGAGATTAGCTTGATGAAATTGGTGAAAGAATATTTTTTTCTGTTTTATTTAATTCCTTTTATACACAAGCAATCTTACACAATACTTGAAGTAAATATAATAAATGTCAGTGAGCCTCTTGTACTTACTAATATTTTACATTTATCCTTTCACTGAAGTATAATTGTATAATAAACTACACATATGTTAACATACAGTGTGATGAGTTTTGACAGATGAATTGTGTTAGCTTTCTATTGAGGTAGCAAATTACCTGTGAGAGGAGAGGTTTATATTGAGCTCATAGTCTTGGCCATTTCAATCCAATTAGCACTTTTGTCATGGCTGACAACACCTACAGGTTAAGGAAGGAAAGGTTATTTTGGAAGGAAAGTTTAGTTTGCAGAGATTTCTGTCCATGGCTGGCTGGCGCTAAGCAAGGAGGAATGGAAGAGGAGAAACATCTCAAGGCACAGCAGCAGGAAGCAGAGATCAAGTGAGGAAGAGGGAGACAGGGAGAGAATCTTCCAGGCCATATCCCCAGGACCCACCTCCTCCAAGTTTCACCTCCCACATCTAGCTATGAAATCATCTGTGAACTAACCCACTGATGAGCATGGCACTGTCCTGATAAATCACCTCCCTAAAGCTGCACCTATGAGTGTACGAGGCTTCGGGGGATAGCTAGATGTAAATCATAATGGCCTTGATGCTTTTATGCTTCTGCAGGACAGTACATCATGGCAGGGAATGTTTGGTGAGATAAATTGTTTACCTCAGGGCAGGTGGAAACAAGTTAGCAAAAGGAGAGGCCCACCCTACCGGGAAGCCAGGAAAATCCCAACAAGGCCCCAGCTCTTTTTCTGTTTGTCTTTTTGTGGTGCTGGTGCTTGGGATTGAACCCAGGGCCTTGCACATTCTAGGCACGAGATCAACCACTGAGCCATGTACTGGCAATTTTTAAGGCTTATTTGGAAACAGACTTGCTAAATTACCCAGGCTGGGCTCTGGATCTCTATCCTTCTACCTCAGACTCCAGGGTAGTTGGGATTACAAGAAGGCCCAACCAACTAGGCCCCACCGCTTAATGATTCTGTCAACTCCAGAGCCATAAAGAACGAAGCCATTAGCACATGTACCCCTGAGGGGACACTTATCTGTACCTCAGCAGTGTGCAACCTTGAAACCTTTCCTGCAGTCCAGACAAAGGCCTCTTCTGTCACTCACAGTGGTTCCCCTTGTCCTATCAGTAATCTACTTCCCCTCCTCCCTGACCTTGGGCAGCTATTAGTCAGCTCTATATCACGATGGAGAAATTTGGTTTCTTGCAAAAGTGAATTTTTTTTATTATATACACACTTGAAGAGAGACTGGCAACTTTCATGCAGAAATTTCTCGAAGTAAAGACAATTTAAAAGATCTTAGAATTACTGAGAAATACACTGAGCATAATACATTATTTGGAAAGAGAGGAAGGAGGGAAATCCTTGGGAAGCAGATACCACTTAGGATAGATTTCCAAGCTGACAGTCAGCAAATCTACTACAGGAACTTCCACATTCCCTAAGTCTCTCCTCATGAAATCTGTGAGTGCTCATCTCATGACAGTGCCTGAAACTGTACAGAGAACACAGTCTTTTGTTAACTAAGTGGCCCGTGTAACACCCACCAGAAGCTCACTGAGCTTTCACTCGAGACAGATAACTCCTTGAGATGCCAGCCATCCGCACACTCCTGAACTCAGCCTCCCTAAGGGTTGGGTTTAGACCCTTGCAGGATGTCCATGGCACATGAGACAGGGTCTGTAGGGAGATCAGAATGAGGCCGCAGAACCCTGGAGACTTGGGAAGTGCTTTGGTGAGAGGAACTGGGTACTGGAATAAGGATGAAGCAGTGGGAGACGGCTGGCCAGCGAAGCGCGTGGCATAAGAATCACCCCTTTTTATGTCCCCTGTGGGCAACACCCTGCTGAGAAACTAGCAGAATAAATGATCCTTCCATCTTCCTGCATCTCTTATTTTTAGTACCAGACAATTCTTATGCCTTAAATACTACCTGATCTCCTTATTGCTCTGTGAATTAAATTTGATCTTGTTGGCTCAGCTGGGAGCCCATGTATCAGATATAACATGCTTTTGTAGGAAAACATGCCCAAATCAGATATTTGATCTACAAAGGAAGTTTTGAAGCATAACCTGTTGTTTTCCCAAGATTTTACTACATAAATCTTGTAACAGTGAGCTATGTTATAATGGAAATATTTTCATAGATATAATTCTTAATCTATAGCCAATATCAGTCATTAAAACATATGGTTCAGTCTTGGGGCCCATAAGTGGAGGATGTTATGAAGAGATTGGAAAGGAGCCAGGAAGACAAACTCAGTGATGAAAGGTTTTGAAAAATAGCCCTTTAGGGAAAAGTCTACATTGGCTCAAAGAGAGGTATGATGAAACTATATTAGTCTGCTGACCACAGAGGGATCTTACACTGAGACTATTTTCTCTGGGTCCATAGAGGCCAATATTTAAAAAAATGAGCTTGTACTACAGAAGAAGGAATTTAGATTAAGCTTCTGTTCCCAGCCTGATACCACTTGTCAAGTTTCCAAGCTTCCATCCTGCCAGGAGCAGGTCATTCCTGAGGGTTCCTTTGACCTCTGTGATCAGGGGCAGGTCAAGTTCACACAGACTAGTTCTTCAGTTACTTTGGTGTGCAGTGCTGTATTCAGGAAACTCTTGGTTTCAGCCCCACCCCCAGGAAGGTAAAGTTAGGCCGGTAGGAAGGTACCTTATTTGGGAAAGTCCAGATAAGAGCAGTCACAGCCTTCTCCCCATCATTTAAAAGACTGCTCCAGGGAGCATGGGCCCTTGGGGCAGAGTGTGGAGCAGGGGAATGGGACAGTCCCTCTGCTCTGGGTCAGTGGGGCCACATCTCAGGGGCTGGGGGGGGGGGACTTGGGAGCCAGTGAGTCTGTAGGAGCTGCTGACAACTGAAGGAGAGACTCCTGGAACAGGGTGTGACAGTCAAGAAGCTTTGTTCAGGGCTGGGGATTTAGCTCAAGGGGGTACTGTGCCTACCTTGGAAGCACAAGGGCCGGAGTTCGATCCCTAGTACCACAAATAAATAAATAAATAAAACCCCAAAAACTTGTGTTCAAATGTTTGAAGTGTTGTGGGGTGGAAGAGAGATTAGAATTTTTTCAGGCAGCTACAGAGGGCAAATGTCGGACCAAAGGGTCCAGGTTATGGGGATAAAACATCAGCAGAAAGAAGCAAACACTTTATAATGATTAAAGATGTTCACGGTGGCTTGCAGTGCCTTTGTGAAAGGGAAAGCTCAGGAAAGAAGTTCTGCCCCGCCCCCCGTCTCACTAATCAAATGAAATTTTTAGTTAGATTCTTTTCTCTTGGTGCTCGGGAAAGGTGAGCTTTCCAGTTTTAGCCACTAGAGGGCCTGAGGACAGCAGTAAAGCCGCCAACACCTGTCCACTCTGAAGCCAAGCGGGCTCACTCCCGGTCCTGGTCAGCTTTCAGCGCCCGCCCCCAGCCGGGAATCTCTCTGGGATGTTTGGGTTCTATTAATTCATCAGTGTCTGGGGGCCTCTTTGCATAAAAAGGGACCATCATAACCATTTGTAATCTGTTTAATGCTTGATATATTAACTATATAGACTGTTTTCTTCTAAAAAGCTATAAAGAACTATAAAGTGAAAACTTATGAACATAATAGGACACTTTCTGAACATTTACTTATGAACTAATTGAATTCTTAATATATGCTAAATGATCAAAACATATGGTGAATGTTGGAATTTAAAAAGTTATTGCAGTAAAAGATATATTACTATTAGCCCCCTTGGGTGGAGCACACTCATGCCATCATTCTTGCTGCATTCTAAAGCAAATCTGGAAGTGTAAAAGCTCTTTCCTGAGTCTTTATGTGTTTAAAAATACAGTGAATGGTGTTACTGTCATCGGCTGCAATGAGAAGTGTGTCACTCGTTACTGTGTGTCCTCATCCACCATATTTATGGGATCAGGCACTGTGTGACTCCGTGCCTTCCCAAAGTTAAAGTGAGTGTGAAAGATAAATATTTTGAACCAGTTGAGGCGATAGAGACAGCCACAAGAATACAACTGAAGATACTCAGGGAAGAGGACTCCAGAAATGCTTCAGAAAACAGTAAGAACAATGGGATAAGTGCTCAAATCGAGGGAGATTATCTTGAGGGGGATTAATGATGATATGTCTTTTATTGTAATAAAATTTTAAAATTTAAAACATTCACCAATTTTAAATTATATAGTCTCGTAAAGTCACAAATATACTCGAACCTCCTACAAATGTCCTAAATGCAGAGATACAAAATGAATTATCATGACACTGTGGATGAAGTAAGTGATGTGTTCAGTTATGCGGCTGAGATTTCTAAGCAAAATACTGAAAGTGGCATCTGGTTCTTCTGGTGCTTATAGTAAAATGCAAATGGAGAGAGAGAGAGGGAGCAGGAGGGAGGGAGGGAGGGAGAGACAGAGATAGACAAGAGGGAGAGAGAATGAGAAATCTATCCAAAAGGAAACAGGAATTGATAATTTTGAAAATTCTCCATTTCTCCAGATGGCAAAATATGTTAAAATAAAAAATTTCTTTTGAGTATGTGCCATAGAAACGAGTCCTGAACTACAGAGAAAGCGGTGATCATACAGGCTTTGTTAAACATCAGGTAGGTGAAAAGTTCAGACTAGTGCAGTCACACACAGGGACTCTCCCGAGATGAAAGGCGGCACTCCGAGAACCTGTCAAATAACAGGGTTTGGAGAAGCATAATTGAGTTGTCCTTCAACCATCTCCGCAGGAAGCAGACAGGGCCCATCTCTTGGGAACCATGAGTTCTGCTTTTGTGAGAAGGGAAATTCACAGGAGACCCATAGAGTAGGTGAGAAAATTATTTTCACAAAATCACTGCCAATTTAAACCAAACGGAACAAAAAGAGTAAAAAATAAAAGGGGGCTGATAGATCTCAAAATTCTACTGGCAGGAAGCAGGATGATGAAAGTCTTCAGCTGCAAACACGTGTTAACTTTATGAGAAGAGAAAAGACAACTGAGAAGGCAGAACCAACAGCCATGGGGGATAATTCCGACTGGAGTCTTCGGCTTGGAATTTTAGGCTGGTGATTCCTTCCTACTTTCTACTGTGAGTGTTTGATATTCCTACTCCTCCCTTGTGGGTAGGAGTCAGATAACTTGTCCCTTGTTTTGGAGATTAAAGGAATTACACCCAAGGAGCCTCCTCATACCTGGCCCTGATGTAGATCAAGTCTGGACTCTGAGCAGATGTAATGGTTGGACATTTTCAGGGATGTTGGGGGCAGACAATGTCCTCTGCATATGGGAAAGACCCAGATCACTGGAGTCCAAAGAATAACTGATCCCAAGGGATTCCCTAGGATCCTTCTCATGGCACCATGTGTGAGCTCTTCCTCATGGGTGTGAATGGGGCCTGTGACTGGCTTCTAATAGTACAATTTGGCAAAAATCAAGGGCCATATAGCTGTGAGCTCATGATTACAGATCAGCATCCATCTTTCTAGGACCAACTCTCTTCCTTATTGGCTTCCATGGAGCAATGTATAATGTTAACCATTGTGTGAAGAGGCCCATGCAGAGAGGAGCCTAAGGCATCTTTTAACTGACAGAGAGAAAAGGATCTCCTCAGCCTGGCGCCCTGCAAGTAACCAGTTGTTTAATAACCATGTAACCCTGGAGGCAGACATAGCCTCAGAGGCCCTGAAGCGTACAGCAGCAGGCGGGAACTCATGAATATGGCCAGAACTCCACCGGGGCAGGCCGAAACCTGTGGTCCTCCTTGTTGCTTTTGACTTTGTCAGCAAAGGGAATTCTTCAGAAGCTGTGCTTCTTTGCTATGGCCACACACTCGCCCACCTGGCCCAACTGTCACATAAACAGAAAGTGATCCCAGGGAAGATCAGCCACAAGCCCAGGTAGTCTGGCAGATGGGACACCGCATTCTCACTCTCCTGGCTGAAGGCGGAGAACTCAGCAGAGGACTCTGAGATGGCCTTGGGGATGGACAGTGCATGGATCCCAGGAGCACCTGAGCATCCAGGTCTGGGACGTGAGCGGTAGGTGAACACATATTGGATTAAGCCACTGAGATGTGGGACGGCTGTTGAACTGTTCCTCTTCAGGGAGGCAGAAGGCTCCCCTCTCAGGACGCCTACAAGCAGCGGCTCACTGTCCAGCTGTCAAGGATGTTGAAAAAGAGATTCCTGGGAGAGAGGACCAAAAACTTTGAAAATAAAAACTCACGTGTACATTTGTGCACATTTTCCCTGGTCCGTCTACAACATGTCTTCTCATGCTCGTTGTGTACACGGGGGAAAGGGAGGCCGTGAGGAGAGGTCATTTATCTCATTCTTACCATTATGCCCCACTGTCTCTGAAGCAGAAGTTACAAATGGTGGAAGACTTTATTTTGTCTGGGTAATGCTTTGTGTTTTTCTTTTTTAAAAAATGTGATCCATTCTTCAAAATTAAAAGATTTCACATCAAAATTCTGCCTTGCTGAGTCTCTTGAAAAAAATCTAAAAACCTGGCAACAAAGGGCTTGCTAACCTTATGGGCAACAGGTGGCTGGAACTGAGGCGTGTGCCCCCTGCAGGGGGAGAAGAGAACAAGCCCTGGTTTGGACTGTGTCAGGGTTGGAGCTCTGAATTTGGAGGCCCTGGGTGCTCGCTTCGGCAACACATATACTAAAATTGAATTTGGAGACCCTGGAAGATTCTGTTGGGAGCCCAACGTCTCCCTGTGCACCAGCTCAGGAATGGATGTGCCAGGGGGAATTCAATAAACGTTTAGCCAATAAATGAATAAATACGGAACCCTATTCCTCTTCTTCCAACTCTTTTCTGTGTGAGGAACCACTGAGTCTTGGGGATTCAGTGGTAGCCACAGGCTCATTTTCCTTTCATTCCACAAAGCCAGGACCCAGGTTACAGAAATCTGCAAACGCCGGCCTGATCTGGCTTCCACTGACATTTTTATCAACTGAAAATATTTGCTTCTTCACAAAGGTGTTTGCTCCAGCTGGACGCTTGGTGCTGCTTTAGATTAGGCTGTGCCAGCCCTGGTGGCGCATGCCTGTAACCCCGGCATTTGGGAGGCCCAGGCAGAATGGTGCCCAGCGGAGTCTTCAGAAAGGCCTGGGGGCAGACCGGCATCCGCTGCCCCAGTGTGGGACACCTGGTGTGGCGACACTTGTGACAACAGGACACAGTAATCCGCCAGTTTAGCAGAGCCCATGGGAGGGCTCCCTGAGGGACGCTGGCTTTCCCAGCTTCCCTGCTAAGCTGCTTTGCACAGTGCCAGTCTGGGCTCGGCCTGCAGCTACCTGGGCCAGCTGAGGGATCCCCCACCCACAGCCCTTTGAGGGCATCACCTTGTAGTCAGGGCAGCGGATTCCTGTCCTGGGGGAAGGGGAGTCTGCTCTCCTGGGAGTGGTTGCTGGGAGAGGTCACCCAGGAAAGAAGGCTGCATTCTTTCAGCTATAGCTCCCAATCTCCAGCTATCTCCCTGGACCACGAGGGACTTAGGGCCACAGTGCACTGAGAAATGGAGACACAGCAACCTCGACCTCGTGGGCAGAGGGCCAGGATGCTGCTAAACATCCACTGTGCCTGGGCGTGTGGGGAACAGCCATCCCCCAGGGTCAACAGAAACCCTGACTCCAAGAAGGTTGTTATTGCTTTTAAAAACTTATTTAAAAATAATGAGGGAGCCTGAGATTTAGCTCAGTGGTTTCGGTGCCTGGCTCGCAAGCGCAAGGTCTTGAGTTTGATCCCAGTAACCGTATACAATGCTGAGTGTGGTGACTCATGCCCACCAACAATCAGTACCACATACCACAGTGCCGGGAGTGGTGGCTCACGCCTATAATCCCAGCACTCGGGAGGCAGAGACAGAAGGATTGCTGAGTTCGAGGCTTGCCTGGGTTACATAGTGAGCTCAGGGCCAGCCTAAACTACAAAGCAAGACCCTGTCTCAAAAAAAAAAAAAAGAGGGCTGAGGGTATACCTCAGGGCTAGAGCACTTGCCTAGCATGTAGAAGGCCTCAGTTCAAGGTAAAAAAAAAAATACACATAACATAAAACATATTGTTATAATCACAAGAATAAAAGGAGGGCTATTTAAAATGCAGATGAATATGTTGGACTTTTGTTCATTATTTATAGACAGCAGACTCAGTAAGCTATACTCAGTGCCTATTTAGGTGATGAATGAATGAAAAACTGTAATAAAGTTCTTTACCTAATTTACTATAATGCAGTTATTTCCTTCCTGGAGGCAGTCTACAGTCTGGTGGGAGGTGGGGAGGAATAAGTGTTATACAATCTATATATAATTTTATTATTTTAACTTACTTTTCTACTTTGGGTCTTAGCATGTGGGACCCTGTCTCCTGCTGTCTAATAAAACGGTATCAGATTTACTAATAAGCTTGGCCTCTCCATTTCCTCCACCCCTGTGCCATTGTGGGAGTGAATTTGACTGGAGGTGCTTCCGAATCATCTGTGTAAGAACCAGACTGACATTGATATGGATCATAGGCATACACCTATTTTTCACTGATGATGAAACATTCCCTAATTGAAATTATAAATTGTTGAGTATACTCCTTAAGTCACAAATGTCCAAAATTAAGTATTTTGTAGTGTTAAAATGGGAGGCCAGGCAGACTCTTAACAACTTTCTGGTCCTCCTTGGCTCTCTCCCAAACTACCAGGCCCCATAGTAGACTGCTTTTCTTTTGTGGTCAGTGTTCTCTCCTCTCCTCTCCTTTCTTCTTCTTTCTCTTTCTCTTCCTCCCTCCCTCCCTCCCTCCCTCTCTCTCTCTCTCTCTCTCTCTCTCTCTCTCTCTCTCTCTCTCTCTCTTCCTTCCTTCCTTCCTTTCTTCCACCTTTCCTTCCTTCCTTTCTTCCACCCTTCCTTCCTTCCTTTCTTCCACCCTTCCTTCCTTCCTTCCTTCCTTCCTTCCTTCCTTCCTTCCTTCCTTCCTTCCTTTCCTTCTTTCTTTCTTTCTTTCTTTCTTTCTTTCTTTCTTTCTTTCTTTCTTTCTTTCTTTCTTTCTTTCTTCCTCTCTTCCTTCCTTTCCTTTTCCTTTTCTCTTTCCTTTCTTTCCTTTTGCAGTGCCAGGGATGGAAGCCTTTGCACATATTGCACCAGCCAAGTGCTCTGCCACCGAGCTGCTCCCAGCTCCTGTATCAGACACTGCTAACTGGCTCTATATCTGTTTCCTCTTCTTGATGTGCACTCTCTAAATGCAAGGACATTCGCACCTATCGCTGCTGTGTCCTCAGTGCCTAAGATAGCTCCTGGCATTGACCACCTATTGGCTAGACACGTGAGTGGAAGGCAGGGAGGCCCAGAGCCTGAATGACCATCTAAGATCAGACACAGCCCCATCAGAAGAGCCTGTCATAGAAGCTGTAACGGGGTCTGGGCCCGCTGACTGGGCCTGCCAGTCACATATGCCAGAAGGGATGCTGGTTCCAGCTCTGTCTGCTCTACCCATAGGAGTCTCCCAGTGAGACTCAGGAGCACTAGAATTCAATGTGGCATCATTTCCCACATGGGAAGGGGCCACCTGAGGGGTGATCTTGGGACATGGACATAGGGAGACCAACTTGGTTTTCTGGGACAGGAGGATTTCCTGGGATGCAGGACTTGCTGCCTGGAAAGTTAGACTGATATGAATTGGTGACTCTATGTGACAACCAAGAGAAGTCTGTGGTGCCTGACAGCAATGCTTCCTCAGGGAACCTGTTTGGCAGCCATCTCGGGATCTCTGGAGTGCGAGGGAGCGAGTCCTGAGTGGTCCCTGCAGGCTGGAGACCTGGGTCTCCAGGGACAGGGAAGAGTGCACGCTGGTGCATATTTGGCCTTTGTAAAAGAAAGTGGCCTCTGTGATATCCTGTGGGATAAATTCATGTGTCCAAAGGGCCCATTTCAAGAGAACCCTAAAGGGTGTGTGAGTGTGTGTGCATGCAAGTGTGTGTGTGTGTGTGTGTGTGTGTGTAAGAGAGAGAAATCTACTGACACCTATCTCTGACAGCTACTTTTTAATACTGTAAACATGCAGGGTGACAGAACCAAAATACAAGCTAGCTGATGCTACCCATTGCCGCCATGGCCACTGCTAGTAGAGTCTGACATTTCACACAAAAGAAATCAAAGCAAAGACCATGAATACAGAGCTGGGGTGAAGAATCCACGCTGCTCAATGAGGGAACTTCAATAAAAAACAAGTCTTTATATAAAATGACTAGGGTGCAGTGTATCAAAGCAAAAATAAACTGAGCAGGGGCCAGAGATTTAGCTCAGTGGTTCCAGCATCTGCCTAGCAAGCACAAGGTCCCTGGTTCAATTCCTGGTAACCACATACAACAATACTGGGTGTGGTGACTCACAAACCACAGTGCCTTGGTGGCTCACGCTTGTCATCCCAGCACTCACGAGGCAGAGGCAGGAGGATTACTGAGTTCAAGGCTTGCCTGGTTTACATAGGGAGCTATAAACAACAACAACAACAAACCGAGAGGCCACTGTGTTTCTGATCATTGCTTCCTGACTTCACACCTAACTTCTATAATACCTCTTTGAATGAGTTGCTTGATCTCTGTGCCTGTTTCCCTATGTGTAAATAATAACAGTATATAATTCATGAGGTGGTGCTCAGAAGGAAGGAACTCACAATACTTGTTTAGATCTTCAGAGTAAGCATGTGTTGTAGCTGAGGCAGGCATGCTATCAACTTCAATTTACAAGTGAAGAAACTGATTTTTTTAGGGTTTACCCAGTAATAAACCAGAACCACGAGCTGAATACTGGTTTTAAAGCTGACTCTCATGCCTAGAGTCTTCTTGCTCCAGCACTACCCTGCGCTATAAATTCAAGATATGAACAACAAACAAAAAAAAATCCCAGTTTTAATCGTGTGGTAAGTGCTCTATTGACAGTCACGGTCAGAAGTTTAGCTTAGTGGTGTTTTCCTTCTGCTGCAAGCTGAGAACCATGTGTAGGATGGAAGGAAAAACACTATTCAGAGGCTAAGAAGAATTTCTGCTTGGCCATTCATTATGCAATTTGGGGGACAGCTAATTTATCTTCTTAATTATGTTTTGATTAAGCTGGTTTTAAAATTAGTTTGTTTACACTGAGCACATATGGATGAGCAGCAGGGAGAGGTGGCCTTCAAGCATCTTGGGTGGTAAAGGGAAGTATTTTGAAAAGTAAGGGGATTTCCATGGCTAGTTTTCACGTAGCTGTGGGAAGGTAGAAGGCTGAGCTGCTGGTGCCCCAGCGTAAGAGCTGTTGTGATTCGCTATAGGGAGGGCTCAACTACAGGCCACAGATTGAAGACTGGGGCGAGTGGACCCCGGCTCCTCACTCTTCAGTGCTGAGTAAAGTTCAGACATCAAGGTAAGGAGACCAAATAGAAGGAAAGGAGAGCTAGCTGGAGGTGACCCCGGAGTTCCCGTTCGATCTCCATGCAAGGACAGTCAACTGCCTATGACAGACTGTGAATTATGCTGTTGCTGCGGATACCAGGATGAATAAGGCCATTGTCTGCCCCTGTGGAAATCGCAGTCTAGAGAGGGAAGCAGGCTGGTAAACAGAGAGCTCCCAGCTCAGGGGAAGCAAGGCTGCAGAGAAAAGGCCAGAGCTGAGGGAGCAGAGGAGAGAGGGGGCCTGAGTGAGGCAGTCCACCCCTTACTCCTCCTCCCTCACTCAGCTGGAAGATGGGGAGAGGGGACAGTGGAAAGCTCGCTAGCATCAGGGGTTGGGCACAGGCTGCTGTGAACCCGGGAAGCTCAGTGTCAGCTTCTGGCTGTTTTAGTCTACAGGAGGCCCTGGGGACTGACAGAAGAGCAAGGAAAGGGCAGCCAGGTAGCTCCCAGGCTCCTCTGGCCTGCCTGGGTCTCCAGAGTCTACAAAGCTGAGGTCTTGCAGCTGGGCCAGACAACCTTGGCTCCCCGGGGATCTGGAAACCTCCTGATGGCCTTTCCTACTGCGATATACTCCCAGCTCCTTGCAGTGCTGAGCACTGGTTTGCCTCACTGTCCCCTGTTCTGTGGCTTAGTTTTGACCCACAAGACCATTCTGTGCATAAAATCCACTCTATTTCAACCTGGAAAATGGTTTCTGCATGTCCGGGCTCTGGTGGACACGGGATGGAGGGAACACAGGTGCGCTGGCACCAGCGGTGAATCTTGGAGAGCAAGAAAGAATTGGCTAGGCCATCCTCAACATGCTTAGAAATGTGACATGCTTGGGTGTGGGGTCCAGGAGAGAAAGCTCTAGCAGTGGGGAGCCACAACAATACTGTCAGAAAGGGAATGAAGGATTCAAATATTTTAGAAAACTCATTTGACCAGCTCTGACCAGGGCAGATTAGTGAAGAGCAAGGTGGGCGAGTAGACTGGTGAAGGGGCCAGAAGTCACTGAGATGCACACTGTATAACGACCTAATGGCTGGATATGGTGAAGAAGAGAACAGATTCTAGCTCTTATTCTCCTATTGTGTAGAAAAAAAGAAATGTCTTACTTTCCTGGCACATAATAAGTGCTCAATAAATATTTGTTGAGTGCATTAACAATATTTGACTGTCTTATTTATGTAACAAAACCTCACTTGTGCTCTTTCTTCCCCACATTTCTTTGCCTTAGCAAGACCCCTGGGGCCGAGAAAATATTTGATTTGTTCTGTAGGTTTCTACCTCCCTCTGCTTTCAGGACAGCATAGGGTTCTTACCACTGGGCTCCGGGCTTCTCAGTCCCTCTCTGTTTGCTTAAGGTCCCTCCCTGATTAGAGCCATTCAATCAGCAGGTAATTACAAGCTCTTCTGTCCTCAAGCTGATGTTTACCTAGCACTTAGCGCATAACCAGGCGCCTGCTAAACAAGGCCAGCATCAGGTCCTGTCCTCCCGGCAGCCCTGTGAAGCAGGGATACTTGTGCCTTAGGCTAACAAATGCAGACAGATGCGAGCAAGGAGGTCCAGGTCACACAGGAGCATTTGAGCGAGCTGCAATTTATATCCAGACGCTTGACTCTAGAAGCTCAGACTCAGAGCCACTGTGCTATCCTGTCTAACATGGTGTAACTATAGGGACAAAAATGCAAATGCATCAAGTGAACTTTAATGCTAAAAAAGTACATAGTAATTCAAGGCAACAAAACAAAAAGCTGCCACAACCATGTCCTAACCATGACAAAGGTACTGTGATCATCCTAGTATGGAGCAGTCAGACAGGCCTAAGAAAAGATGTAGAACCCCCACCCCCAGCTTTTCTGCTAGTGAAGGAGCCCAGCTACTGCCCAACTTCTACCTCCCAGGGCTGGGGGGTCTCACCCAGGGCCTTGTACTGCTAGGCAAAGTACTGTACCACTGTGTTAGCCCCACACCCCTATTTTGCCTGGGAAGTCCTTCAAAACAACACAAAAACAACTAGGAGGTCATTAGTGGGCTGATGGAAATTGCAGCTGGAAATTAAGGGGCAGAGTGGTACTGGATGTCTGCTGGATTCTCCAGTGCTGGGGCTCCTGCAGGTGGGACCCAAATGCTTGGTCTGTGGGCGGCACCCCTTTAATCAATCATAGCCAACCTGTTTCTTATGCACACATTTCTAGGTTGAAGTAGGCTCTTTCCAGGACACCTGCTTTTCCTTTGGATGTGGCTTCTGGCCATTTGCCTGCGATCTTGGCATGGAAAGCAGAGATCAGCTGAGAGTCCCACAGCTTTCCTCATCCACTGGTGATGGTGGGGTGGAAAGAAACACAGGGAACTTGAGTTTACTTGCTTGGTGGTGACAGCCATGGTGTTGTGGGGACCCTGTGAGCCCATACTAGGTGAAATTCTGCAGCCTGACAGGGTTGAGCCCGGTGCCCTCCCAGAACATAAGCACTGGGTGTGCTTTGGTCTTTTGTTGGATACACATGCAGAGAGCTCACTTGACAGTAGCTTTGAAGATCCACCACCTTAACAATACTAGTCTGGTTTAACCCAGTTAAGGTTAAGTTTTACTTCCTGGGACAAGAGCACACAACAGAGGCATAAACATGAGGCTCTTCATTCCAGATGTGATTTGAAGAGGAAACACAGGCACCCACACCCACAGGTCCTACAGCTGTGGGCATTCTGTTACACCAGGACTCTAACTATACTGACGATGTTCTTTCAGGAGGGTTTACATGCCAGTCTACATGTCACTAAATGGTTAAAAGTATCTTTTCTTCCTGTTTTTACCAGGTCCAGCTATTGAATTTTTTTTTTTAAAAAAAGTTTTTTAAAACAATTTTTTTTAGAGCCAGAGATTTAACTCAGTGGTTCCAGCACCTGCCTAGTCAGCTCAAGGTGCCTGGTTCAATCCCTGGTAACCACATACAACAATGCTGAGTGTGGTGACTCAATGCCCACCAGCAATCAGTACCACACACCACAGTGCTGGATGTGGTGGCTCACACCTGTAATCCCAGCACTCAGGAGGCAGAGGCAGGAGGATTGCTGAGTTCGAGGCTTGCCTGGGCTACATAGTGAGCTCAGGGCCAGACTGAACTACAAAGTGAGACCCTGTCTCAAAAAAAAAAAAAAAGCCATTTTTGTTGAGTATTAAATACTTACAGTCACTTGGGTTTGTTCTGGACTTTTTAATCTCACTTTTGGTCATGGGAACAGCTGAACTCTTTTATTAGTACTTTTAAAAAAATCATTTGAGCACCCTATGAATGTTGACATTTCTCTCTCTCTCCCAACTTCTTCCCTTTCTTCTAACTCATTTCATCCTTTCTTTCTCTTACCTCCAAAGGTATTTTGGATTATAATTGATTTCTCTGTGCCAGCCATCTTTCTCCACCAAATTCCCTAGGTGTTATGTTTGGGTTTAGTGAGAATATTTCTGATTTGAATATTTAAGTCATGTTTACTTAGAGAATGCAGAAATAGAGGTATTAAAGCTCATGACAAGCTAGGCCATTGCTACCTATAATTCAGTGATCCTGAATCCAAATTTTGGGAGCCTAATTTGTAAATTAATTTCCCAGAGTACAAGTCTATTAGGCTGCCCCAAAGAATTGTTAACCACTTATACTTGTTCTCAGTAGTAACTGACTTATTTGCACAAAGAATTGGTTTCCAAATTTGCTTTGCCAGACATAAGGACTAATTACATACACTTGACTCTGAATAAAGAAGACAGGTTAAAAGGAGATATTACTCTGGTCACGGGAAATTTATATTAAAATAATTTACTTTTCAAAGTATCATTTGCCATTGATTTTACCCACGAGCCAGTCATGCAATTAGACAACCAGAGAAAGAACAAACAGAGCTCTTTCTGAACTCAATTTTGTGATAGGAATGAGGATCAGAAATAGAATCGTGTAGTGCAGAGGGGACACAGCATCTAAAGATTTGAAAGCACAGGGGCGTGGCCTACATAACATTCCCTGCCCTCTTGGGACGCTGTTCTCCTCATATTTCCTTTGTTTCTGGGAAGATTTTGTTGCAGTTTATTTCAGGGTGGGATTCTTATACATAGTGCTCAAGTGACTCACTGGAAGTAATGGCTTCCAAAGGTTCATAAGCCTTACATACATAAGGTGATGTGATTGTGCTTCTGAAAGTAGTATAAAGAAGGCTGAATGCAAATGAAAACAACACTGAGATTTTATCTCACTCCACAAAGAATGGCCGCTATTACAAAATCAACCAACAATAAATGCTGGCGAGGCTGTGGGGAGAAAGGAACCCTTCTCCACTGTTGGTGGGATTGCAGACTTATGCAACCATTGTGGAGATATGTGTGGAGATTTCTCAGAAAACTAGGACTAGGGGTCCCATTTGACCCTGCCATCCCCCGCTAGGAATATACCCAAAAGAACTTAGAAAATCACAGTGGAAAGACAGATGTACACCCTTGTTCATAGCAGCTCAGTTCGTGATAGATCAATCTTGGAAACAACCCAAATGCCCATCAACTGGAGACTGGTTAAAGAAGATGTGGTTTTTTAAATAAAATGGAGTACTATTCTGCCATAAAGAAAGACAAGATTGATTCATTTATGTGCAAATGGATGCACCTGGAGGACACGCTAAGGAGTGAAATCAATAGAGCACAGATAGGCAAATACCGGATCTTCTCGTTGATATGAGCACCGGTAGATGCAAATGAGCTCTAGTAGTATGACAATCTTTTCAGAATGGGAAATTTCCAAAGGAAATTTGGTGTGGGGATGTAATCAGGGGAAGGAATAAATATGATTCTGAAAGAAAATAAAAGAGCGGTATAAAGGGGGTGGGGAGGTGTGGGTGGGGATGTGGGTAAAAATGAGAATTGACTATGTCATATACTGGTACAAATTCCCCAATGTTATGTGTGAGTGTGAGATGTATGCAAATTGTACCAATAAAGAATGCAATTAAACAAAAAAAAGAAGGCTGAAAAAAAGTGGTTGGTAGGAGGACTTTGTGAAAAACAAAATTTTTATTTCCCCTCAAATTCTGTGGGCAGTTCAATACAAAGTTTCCCAGTCATAGCTTATGAAACAAAAATTCCCATTACAGGGATATAATAAGCAGTTTTCTCCAGTTCTTTGGTTCTGGCCCAAGGACTGGCAGAACAGCTGGCTTGTTAAAGCCAACCACTCTCACTTTCCCTGCCACAGTTTTTGACCAATTGGCCAGCAACTTCATAAGTCTTAAGGTCATCCAGTCTTTTAGTCAGAAGTTAATAAAGTCTCATAAAATGATTTAGGCATCTATTGTATGTGGAGTCACATTTTTAAGAACTTCATGTTCCTTGTAAGCAGAGATTCTACACCATTTCCAGCTTTCCCCATGGATCAGCTTGCTGTGGCCTTGTGGTCTAGAGGCCTTGTCTTCTTTGTACTCTGTTATCATCTGTGAAGGAGATTGAAGGTCAACCTCTAATCTTACTTTCTAGTAAATAAATGCACCTGGCCATGTAACTAAACTAAACTCTAAATAGCTCCATGTTGTGGAATTAGATGGCAAGCTAGTGCTGGAGGAGGAAGAGGGAGAGAAGAGTGCCTAAGTTTACTAGTTGGACTTCTGTCACTGGCATCACAAGCCTCCTACTTGTGGTACCTTACCCCAGGTCTTGCATAAACTAGCCAAATGGGTAATGGTAAGTAAGGTAGCTTATAAATTATTTTGGGTTACTTTGTTCATAACAGAATTAGCAATGTGCCTATTTTGTGATGTTATACTAAAAATTCTATGTATTAATAAATATGATAGAGCTTTTTAAAGTATAGAACACTGAATTCTTTTGGAAGTGATAACTTTTGACCCACTCACTCCAGGAAAAGAAAAGCAGTCAAGTGTTTGGAAAACTAGAGTGCTATATTGGTTTATGTCTACTTAGCCTTTCACCCAATTCGTTCTGTAGGTGTCTGCCAAGAACACATCTAGTGTAGAGGACTGAGGAGGACTGCTCATCATTCAGCTTGTAAGAACAAATGGTGACAAGAGATGGCATTAAGAGTAACCAAATATCCACAGCACACTCTTAGCTCAGCTTGTCCTGTTTTACACTTCACAACAACCCACACCCCTCCTGGAGGCTCTTGGATTTCCCAGTCTTGCTCTGGTATTAACTGGATTCGTTGGAGACAGAATCCATTGACTATGTGGGAGTTGGGTGTGCGTAGCACAGATGTCTCTGCAGCTGGGAAGGGCTATGGCAGGAGCGACTTGAAAGGGTCAGAAATTACCTAGAAAGGTGGCTTAGTTAAGGTACACATAGGGCTTCTGGGAGGTTTTATGTGTTTTTGCACACATCTGTGAACTTGGATATTGGTGCTTGCTGGGGTCATAATAGTGGTATGCTGCTGAATGCCAAATAGCTGACATGGTGGGAGAAGGGCGGTAAATGAGATACAGACTGGTATTTATTCTCTAGTTTAAGGACTCCTGCCACGGCTCAGTAGTATTCCCACCATTCAGGTTTAATGGATGTAACTTCAAGTATATTGATAATAAGAAGTAAAATGAAATAATTAGAATGTGACCAGGTTTAGGAATTGATTACTTTCGTATTTAATATACTTCACTGAATTGCATGCTTACATAACACAAGATAATTATATTTATTATTCAATATAATTTAGTATTGTTCATGATTAACACTGATCTTGCAAAATTCCTGAAACTGTGACACTCAGTTCTCATGAGCCAGTATGAGTTGACTTTGGCGCGCCACTGTGTCCTAAGGAAAGGACAGAATGGGGAGTGTGGCTGAGACTCCAACCTCTGCAGAGTAGAGGGCAACTGCTTCCTGTATCATCCCAGCCCCAGCAAGAGAGCAGCCTAGGAATGGTCTAAGACAATCGACAGAGCTTCTTTAATGAACAATGATAACAAACCTTAAAAATGAGAACCCTTTACCCTGCTGCCATAAAATTTCTGTCTCACCTCATGGGTTTGACCATATCCATCTAGCAGATAGCAGGTGTGGGTGGCAGAATTTACAGGAAGAACAGCTTTTGACTTTTAAGGAAGATGGGAGCTTGAAAGAAGTCAACCTAAATAAGCCATTTCCAGAATGTTCCAGAAGCCAGCTGTGGCATTTGGATATTGGATGCTTAGGTTGGAGAAAGGAACAGGAAAAATGATGGGTGGAAACTAACTCCCTGTACTTCACAGATCTGCCCTGGGCCAGGATTGGCACAGTTCTTAAGAACAATGTTCTCCTATGAGATTCTTTTGGTAAAGAAAATAAATCCTCTGGTGGTCATAGAAACACATCTGATAAAATAGGTCTCCCTGAATTCAGGCCATAGAGTCAACCTCAGCACCATAATAGGACACAAAATGAGAAGGACCTGAGTACTAGGTGCTACAAATCCTGCCCCACTGAGAGAAACACAGAGAAGAAAATGACCCAAGCCATTTCAGTCCATTATGAATCCAATCTACTTCTTCAGTGGGAGCAGAGTTAGAAATCTAATTCTAAAATAAACTGAAAAATATGTGGCCCACCTGTGTGATGCCAGGCAAAGTTTTCATATGTATGCAAGCGTGTGTGTATGCTACCTAGCACGTATGCACGATGGTAATTTTCTTTTCCTTCTTTATGTTTTCCTTCTAGGTAGCTGATACAACTCTGGAGTAGGGAGAGAGCCCACACTGCTAAGGACTTAACAAGACCTGTTAGGATTCAGGTACTATGGTGCAGTACCTCCCATTTATTAACTCTTACAATTTCTGCAAACTTCTGAGGTAGCCAGTTTTATTCTAGAGAGAGGATAAGTTCAAACCCAAAGTCAAGCAGCCAGAAAGACATAGAGGTGTGTTTTAAACTGGTCCATTGGACTCCAAAGGCCAGTCTCTCCCTCTACCATGCTTGTGCTCAGCACCTCCTTTTCTGATCAGACCAGAGCTGGCCAGAGGAGTCAGTCATCCCTACCTCAGTGTACCAGAAATCACGAGCATCTGCTGAATGTGGTGATTTCAAAGCAAAGATCTGACATCTAAACATCAGACTCACAAGGTATGAATTGGGAAGACTGCATCCCCTAGGCCCAGTGAAATGCAGCCATGCCATTCAAGATGACGCCAGCCAGTGCTCCTGGGATGTGTGTTGATAGTTACAGGTTTACACATAGGTATGTCAGTCTTCCTCAGCACACTTACTGGTGTGTTGGGTTGTATGCCAGGCCATATCTTTTCTTAACTTTGAAGCACAAGGGTGCTCACCACTTTGATGAAAAAGAAAGAGCTAGGTTTACAGAGAGAGCGCTTAGAGAGTGTTCTGACACAGAGTTATTCACCACATGTTCCCTTCAGATGGTCATATTCCAAAGAGTCTTTAAACGTGGACCGAAGCCCCAGGCTTATTTACACAGCACAACTTATTGAAGTTGAGGAAGCAGAGGAGACATCCCCATCTGTCCCTTCTGGTGCAGGGGACCCTCAGCTGCCTCTCTGGTGTCTCCTCCCTGCTTTACAGTGTACTCCCGGGAAGATGCTGAAGAGACAGGCGACTGACCTGAGAAGGGGCATTCGAGTGGGAGGACGCAGATGGGGACTCTCAGGAGCTGAGCAGAGAGAACTGGGGCTTGTTAGGAAGTCACTGCCAGTCCAGGAAGCGCCCAGCCCAGGGGTGAGGCCCACCCTGTGGGACTGAGAGAGCCAGGCCTGGCCTCCATCAGCCGAGCCCCACCTGTTTACACTAATGGCTTCCACCACGGGACCCGGTAAACTGAGCTGAATATTTTCTGATGAGGAAGTGGAGTGGAATGTGAGAATCCTTGCTGCTGACGTCAAGCTTGCCTTTCATTTTATTTATACCCATGACACTGTGACACAGGATCTAATTTTCCATTGTATTTTTTCTCTGTTAGGAACCCAGCGATGACAAGTGAATTTGTGTCTCAGCCTGGAGAAAAAAAACATATTTTAAATCTGAAGCCAGGGATCAGATAGAATTCGTATCTAGCTCTATCTCCCACAGCCCCTTTCTCTTGAGCAGCTGGACTAAGCGTGGGAAGGTCGGGGACTCGCCCTCCTGCAGGGCGCGCCTGTCCAAGAAGTCAGGCTGTGAGTGTCCAGTTTCCAGTCCTCATCACAGGGGCGCCTTCCTGGCACGGGCGCCAGAGTGAGGCCAGGGAGCAGTGTGGCTGCACAGCCGCCTTGGCACTGAGCCCCGGCTGCTGTCCGGGCATGGAGCGGGCACTGGTCCAGGAGCGGGTTCCAGCTGCCTGACCCAGAATGGCCCGTGCAGTGCTGCCCTGCTGCTTCTGTCCCTCTGAGGCAGAGACAGGATGGCAGGAGGACATCGGGGTACGTGGGGAGGGGCAAGCTGTGTCTTGTGTGCAGACAGGGAGACTGGCATGTGTGTCCACCAGCGGGCAGAGAAGGCTCTCACCAAATCCTCGCTCTGCTGTTCGACTCACCAGCCCCTCACCAGCCTCCCTCTGTTATTTCCCAGTTGCGGGGTCTCTACCATGTGCCCCTTGTCCCACCCTGAGAGGAAAGCTCTGCCTGGCACCCTGAAGACTTGCCCAGCAGGTCCTTGGTCACCAGGTTTGCAGCAGTGTTTTTTGGCTCTGACCCCAGAGAAATCGGACTTCCTTGTACTCTGATCCAAAGATGTTTGTTATTCAGGATTCTGATGTAGAGGTCCGATAAGGGGGGCTCTGAGCCTTCCACTGAGTAAACCAATAAGGCGTGAGGGTTTAAAAAACCCAAGCACAAGGATGGCCACACTCTGAGGGGTGGCACGGTGCCAGTTCTGGTCACCTGAAGTCCAGGATGTTTAGAAACGGGTGTCAGTGAGTCCTCCGTGCATTGACCTTGGGTATCTTGTTCGGCTTTGTTTCTGTGTCATATACATATGTACCACCACCCTGGCTTCACTTTCTACCTCTGTAAAAGAGAGTTGCTGAGCTATCACAGAGTTGTGGGGTTCAGTGAGATCAGGAAGCTAAGGCATGGTCAAAGCATTTTCACAAGGGCTTCCCTTGCCCCTCCTCATTTGGACTGGGGGTCAGAGAATACTTCAGACGGGTTGGCAGCTTGGGATCCCAGCCCAGCCAAGTGGCTCAGCTGACCAGAGTTTTCTTGGCAAGGACTCTCAGTGTTGGGAACCTGAGAACTGTGCAGAGCTGAGATATGGGGTGGAGTGCCAGGTGAGGCCTGAGACTCCACAAGGCAGTGTGTGAAAAAGGAATTGTCTTCCTAGGCAGGCGTTGGAAGAGAGAGGTGAGGCACAGACGGGGCTCCTGATTCATGCCCTCCAACACAGAGCTGGGGTGGGGCTGCTTCTGAGGGGCATCTTGTGCCCTAAAACTACTGCAAAGGTTTATGGGAACCTCATTTTGTCTCAGGAGAAAAGCACTGAGGTGATGCAGGATGCTTAGCGTCCTTTCCTGACCCAGTATCCCTAGGACAAGACCCTGGTCCCATCTCCCATCCCCCATCTCCTGCCATGGACCCTAGGTATCAGTTACCCACAGTCTTTCTGGGTATTGTTCTAGAAAGTTCTGTATGGTGTGGAAGACTTCACTGCGATAAGCATTTCCTACTGTGTGTCTATTACTTTGCTCTTTATTTACCCTTTTTGGGTTTCTCATATAAGGGAAACCATGCAATATACTAAAGCTCTGTGTCTGACTGACCTCACTTCACATTATGATCTCAAGGCATCGGGAAGATGTTAGAAACACAACTGTCATTATTTGATTCCACCCCCACAAAGGCTATACTTGCAGGGATCATTTCTATAGTTTGTGATTCCACCCATGTCACATGTACTGAGTGCTCATGTGTAGGTGCTATGCTAGGTGCTGGAGAGGCTGAGGTGAAGACGCTTGGCTCCCTGCTCACACGGAGATGGTCCTATCAACTACTACAGAGTAGTGGGGTGAAAGCCACCAGTGAAAGCTTGTGCAAACAACACCAAAAACTCAGGAGGGAGAGCATTCTGCCTGGCAAAGTCAGAGAAAGTCACATGCACAGGAGCCAAGTTTGGAAAGGGAATTACCAAAGGATGAGAAGAACTGAAGAATAAATGAACAAATCTCCTTAAGAACTTTCTTGTTATTGTTTTAAGCTCTGACCTAAATCATCATTATGAACTTCGAGAAGATACATGGCCACATGGTGTGGAATGTGATTTAAAATATTACATAAACCATTATATATAGAAACACATATGGAAACAATCTGAAAATATTTCTCCTCAAATATAGTGCCATTTGCTTTTGTGAATTTTCTATTTCTGGGTGAATATGTGAAATATGGCTTGGTTTTCCGAGACTCAGAAGAAATTACATCACCATCTCAAGCGAAAGTAATTTTGGTTGTTACTTTGTCCATTCATTTGTTTTTGCCAGTCAGTCAACAAATATTTAGTTAGAAATTTATACTTCTGAAATTCCACAGTAGGTCAGTCAGGGGACACAAATAAAATCTTGCCCTGTTCTTTGGCTCCTTCACAGGCCAGGAGTGAGAAAAATACCTGAACATAAATAGTTCTGACACGAATGAGTGGTAAACAATACAAGCAACTACAAAGTGCCCAGAGGATCTAGGCGTAAGAAAGATGCTTTGCAACTGAGATACCTACGGGGTTGGCTTTCTATGGAGGAGCAGCTACGTAGTGCATGCGCAGAAACAAGGAGCGGGTTGAGCATGCGCGTAGAGAGAAACCTGTGAACACAATGGGAGGCGAGCCTGGGGCCTCTTGGAAATGGCACTTTGTTCTATTGTGGGAAGAGCTGGCTTAGGTAGGTGCCAGCTTCACGGGTAAGTTGAACATGGTTCTCCTGGCTGTGGTCCAAACAGTCCTAAAAGCCACAGAACCTTTTTCAGAAAATTGAAAGACCTGGGTTTCGAATCAGAGTCCATGCAGGATGGCTGGGTGAATGCTGACTTAGGCACGTGTGGACAAGATTAGTCGGCACGTGTGTTACTCAGTGGTTAGTAAAGGAGCAGGGGGGGGAACTGGAAGGAGCTCGGCGCTGCCAGGCCTGTCCTGGTGGCTCCAATTGTCTAAACTGTCCTTGGTTCAATTTGCCTGAGAGGAAAGCAGGAGGCAAGGGACCCAGTCAGCTTCCTAGGGCACAGAGTAGGAGGAAAGGACGGAGCACTTGTCTGGAGGTCCCCATAAGGTCCTTTCCAGTGTTAATATTCTTACAATTCCAAAGCTGGCCAAGCGACAGTGAGCCTTCTTTTAACAAATTTATTCCAAATACGTGGTTTGTTTTTAGAGGCTTATAAATAATAAGTACCGCCAACTAATTGGATGGATCGATGAATGGATGGGGATAGTGAAGGAGTCTCTCCTTGGAAGAGCTCACCAAATAGTAACCCAAGTCGATCGCAAACTTGGAGACCCCACGGTTGGTCACTGTAGAATCTCTTGGTGCTTAAACCTCCAGTAAACATTTTTCTGAAGAACTTTGTTCTAGCCATTGTTAGTTTTTCTACCTCTAAAACTTTCAGACCAAAACTTCTAACACCTCCCAGAGAATAATTAGTGGTAGAGAGATAAAGGATTGTTCTTCCCTCAATCTTTTCTAGTTAGTCAAAGAGCAGCCTTATAATTCCTGCTTCCCAACTGCAATAATTTCATCCATCAGTAAAGATAGGCTGGGTCCTTGTTTTGTGTCTGGGAATTCAAGCACAAGATGGATACAGCCTCGGCTCCCAAGGGACTTCCTGGAAATAAGACACGAGGCCATTGCTATCCTAGTGCTGTCTAGGAGCAAAGCAGGCCATGGTGGGACAATAAGAGCACATTTCACACAGGATACAGGTATCAGGATAGGGAAGCTGAACACTGAAGGACTTTCCTGCCTTGTTTATTTATCTCTTGCATCCATTTCTCTACCACCCTCCTTTCCATCACTACCACCCAACAAGGATTTCAGTAAGTAAAAGACTTACAGTGCAAATTTCTGGCTGAGCTGATGGATTTGGTTGCATTTACACCAAAATGTTATAAACCAATGAAAACATGTGGAGGAACTTTTCCATCTTCCAATCAGTGAACATATGTAGAGAGAGGATACACCCTCTCTCGAGCTAAATTCATCTGTTTTCCACTACTGTGATGAAATGCCTGAGGCTGGGTCACTTATAAAGAGAAGAGATTTGTTTAGCTTACAGTTGCAGAGGCTGAAAGTTCAAGCAGCATAGTGTTGGCTCTAGTGAGCTCTTCATGGCAGGTGCCACCATGGTGGGAACACATGTGCTACTGAGAGATTGAATGAGAAGACAGGAAGCCAAAGAGATGGGGGAGTAGTCACACCCATTGTATTATAAGAACTATCTCTCAGGAACTCAAGGTCCCATGAGAAACACATCAGTTCCATCTGAGGTCAGTGCTCACAGAAGCCTAACCAACACCCAGTTTGGTCCCAATTGTAGTGGAGAAAAGGGAACACCGTCCCAATTTGTAACGGTCCTACCTTGTTGGAGACCAAGCTTCCAATACATGGACCCTTGGGGCATAGGCACACTCAACCCCATCCAAGTCACAGTTCTTGCACTTTAGAGGAGAGGAGCAAGAGGTCAGGAGTGTACAAAGCACATGTCTGGGTTGGAAGGAGAAGAAAACAGACCGAGGAAGGGGGACAGGGGACCTTATAGTCAAATCTCACTAGCTACAGAGTGTTTGGAAGTTAAGTATTTACATCTAACACTTTGCAGACAGATGGAAAGTACACAAGAGATGGGTTTTGTTGGTTGATTTGGCTTTTAGTCTCCAGCAACTGAAAGTAGGGTATAAGGCACCAGAAGTTGCTACTGATCTGCAATACTAACATCAGCATTTGTCTGGTTTATGGCTTGCTGCTTTTAACACGTGGGGAATTTTATTTCAAAACTGTTTCCTTCTCAGAGAGATTTGCTAATTGGAATATTTGTGTATTTGAGGATTATGACTAGCAATTGGAGAAAAATCATCTAGAAAGAGTAGAGGGGGAAATAAATGATGGGTAGGTCAAAACCTAAGGAATGAATATAGGGGTGAGGAGAAGGTGGGGTGGGTAGGGGAGGGGGAAAATGAGAGTTAAGTTGTGTCATATACTGGTGCAAATTTTCAATGTAGCGTGTAATTGTGATGTGTATGTATAATGAATGTACTTATAAAATGTACCAATAAAAATGTATATAAAAAATCTAAGGAATGAAAATGTCCTCATTTGTCCATATTGCCTTTTTTGGAAAAAAGCCTGCTGAGAAGTTGTGAGGATCTCATGAAGATGCATTTTAATTCTTAGCTAAATCTGGGAAATGCAAGTGTCTCTCCTCCACTTCATTTTCTAAAGGACAGAAATCCCAGCTCTGACAAGTGTTGCTGAGATGAGTGTCTGTGCAGATGGAGATGGTGCGTACTGCATCTTCTGTGTTACTTCTGAACTTCCTTTACTATTCACACACTGGGTCCCTGGCCCAAGAGCTGACTCTCCTACTCTGCAGTCTGCTCAATTCTCCCTGGTCCTCGCTTGCTCTGTTCACTGTAAGTCAGTGCTCCCCACCCCCACCAATGGGGTTAAAACTCTACCAATGAGCTACATCTCCAGCCCCTTTTAATTTTTTTTTTATACAGGTTCTCAGTGAGTTTCTTAGGTTGGCCTCAAACTTGCAATCCTCCTGCTCAGCCTCCCAAACTGGTGGTATTATAGGCATGTACCACTATGGCTGCTGGTAGTCATTTTTTAAGACTTGATTCTTAGGTCACCTACTCAGAGGTTCCTCTTGCAGTAATTTGTTTTCTTATTATCTGTTGGGGACACAACATCTTCTTTCCTTTTTCTCTTGAATCCTCTCCCTTTTCTCCACTAGAATGTGGGTATCACAGCATCCATCATTATGGCTTCATCATGTTTATAATCTATCTTCAGTCCTAAAATAACTGTTGACACATAAAAGTTGCACAAACAGGGGCTGGAGATTTAGCTCAGTGGTTCCAGCGCCTGTCTAGCAAGTGCAAGGGCCCTGCTTCGATCTTGGTAACCACATACAACAATACTGGGTATGGTGGCTCATGCCCACCAGCAATCAGTACCACATACCATAAGTGCCGGGCTTGGTGGCTCAAGCCTGTAATCCCAGCACTTGGGAGGCAGAGGCAGGAAGATTGCTGAGTTCCAGGTTTACCTGGGCTACATAGTGAGCTCATGGCCAGCAAAACTACAAAGTAAGACCCTGTCTCAAAAACAAAAAGAAAAAGAAAGAAAAAAAGTTGCACAAACATATTTATTGAGTGAATGAATGAATAGAACAAGCTTGCCTGTGTGAGAAGTGAGAAACATTTTCCTACCAACATATGTATACATATACATATACATAAGCATATTTGTGCATCAGATTTCTGACCCGATAATAAAACACCTAAACTATATTTTATAAAGAGAATTTTCCAGGTGAGGGGGCAGATGCTTGAAATCCCAGAATCTTGAGAGGCTGAGGCAGTACAGTGAGCCTGAGGCCAGCCTGGGGCAATTTAGCGACACTGTCTCAAAATAAAAACATAAAAAGGGGCCAGGTCTCTGATACACTTAAAGCAACTGCACACTGTGGCATCTCCTCAGTAATGAGAGGTACTCTACTGTTAATTCTGATTTCCAAGTCCACGTTTGATCTTTGCAACTTTGTAACTACCTCTCCTCTTGCTTATGCTCACCCTGGTGCCTCTGGCTGCTTTACCTGTACTTTTTACTCTTTCTGACTGAAGCCCTTCTAATGCCTGATTCCAGGTTGAGAAATATCTGGAGGAAAACAGTGTAAGAGGTACGTTTGTTTTGCATGGAGTTTCTCTGGTTGATTCTGAGATTTCAACATGATTTGGAAATGGAGGCCAGGATTGAGTCTACTCATGAATTTGGAGGGAGGGAGGGAGGCTAGAGGTGGTACCCAGTGGCCTCTTGAAGTCTGTTACATTATGTGTCATCTTTTGGTTAGGAGAGAAATGGTGATACTGAGATAATGCTGTATGTGCATGAATTACAAGGGGCTGCAGTTAAATGTACGTGCTGCCAGTGACTTTGAGGATCATGGAAGAAGAACCACAGGTTTCAAACACCAGTGTTTCAAACAATGGCATGGATCTTCCACACTGTCACACACACCAGTTTGCCAGGACCATAAACATCTCCATTCTGGAGCAAGGATGGCCGAGATATGTTCAAGAAATCTGAATGGGGCGTGCCCTTGTTTTAACCTTCTTAGTAGATGGGCTGAACTCTGCTCTTGCAGCCCACATGGTGGGCACCTCTCTGTGCCCCACAGGACACGCCTGTGGAAGATGCCACTGCACACTGGGGTAAACCAGCCAGCAAATACCAGCCAGAAACTGCCTCACTCCTGCCCATCTTCTTTACAGCTGGACACACAGGGACATGCACAGAACATGAAAGGCAGAAGTCGGTTGTTGCTGTCCATCTCCTTTACCCCCAGGAATGATTAATTTCCGCATCTTAGCAAGGAAAAGGAATGAGCGATTAAATAGTTCCATGTAGTTTTTCGAAGCACAATAATTTACTCCAAATAGAAACATAATATTTAGGATAAAGCATTGCTTCAGCAATGAGAAAAATCATGGCAAGTGATTTCAAGTCCTGTAAGTCTGAGAAGGGAAGATACGATGGGCCTGAGCAGGGGAGAGGTGGACTCGTTGGTGTGTCTAAGGCAAATCTGCCATGTTGTCCATCACCCAGGTACCTGACACAGACATAGGAGCCAAATGGGCTCAGAGGGCTCTGTCCAGTCCAGGCAGGAGGGGAGCAAAGGGAAGGACAAAAAGGGGGGCATTCTAGTCGGGACAGTGGCTGGTTGATGTGGACAGCAAAAGAGAAGAAGGAAAACCATGTGGCTGGGGCATGACTTTGGAGTGGAAGCTGAGGAGGGAGATTCGCTAAGGAAGCTGTTCACTGGTGTTCACAGACACATCCGGTCGCCAGTAGGGAACAGGAGAGCAGAGGTTCATCATAAAATATGAGTCCCTCCCCAGCCAGGCTGAAAGTCTTGCCGTTCATATGTTCTTCTTTTCCTCTTTTACTTTCTTCCATTTGCTTCAGTTCCTTTTGCTTCTCTTCCCAAAGTTCTTCTGTTCCCCTTTTCTTCCATTTCTTTTCTTCTTCTTCTTTTTTTTTTTTTTTGAGACAGGGTCTCACTGCAGTTCAGGGTAGCCCAGGCAAGCCTCGAACTCAGCAATCCTCCTGTCTCTGCCTCCCGAGTGCTGGGATTACAGGCGTGAGTCACCACACCCGGCTTTCTTTTCTTCTTTCTTTCCCATTTTCTTCCTCTCCCTTTGTCTTCCTTTTTCAAACCTATGTACCATCTGTGTCTGATGTATGTCACTTAGCATGATGGTCTCAAGGTACATCTGTGGTTTCCCTTGTAACAGAAACTGACAGTATAAATAAAGTGTAAAATAAAAGGCAGATAACAGGAAAGAGGGAGACAGCCCATGTGAAGATGGGAAGGTTCTGGGGAAGGGGAAGACAGAAGGTAGGGGAGGGGAAGGAGAAGCAAAATGCAATGTGTACATGGAACAAATCCCCACAGTGAAGATACATATCATTTGGCCCACCGGCTCAGTGGTTTAGCTCAGTGGTTCCGGTGCCTGCCTCCCAAACTCAAGGTCCTGAGTTTGATCCTCAGTAACCACATACAATGCTGGGCGTGGCAACTCACACCCACCAGGAATCAATACCACATACCACAGTGCGGGGCGTGGTGGCTCATGCCTGTAATCCCAGCACTCGGGAGGCAGAGGCAAGAGGACTGCTGAGTTCCAGGCTTTCCTGGGCTACATAGTGAGCTCAGGGCCAGCCTGAACTACAAAGCGAGACCCTGTCTCAAAAAAAAAAAAAGATACATATTATGTACCAGAAACATATACTAACTTTTAAAGGGGGGGACCATCATCTACCACTTCCCAGTCCCCTTCCATGTGCATCATGGGCAGGAAGGATCTGGTGGCTTCAGTGTTGGGCTTGAAGACTTTCAAGCACCAGACAACCAAAGGCACTTAGTACCTGTCAGTCCGCTCAAAGCCTCAGAACTCAGAACTCACTAATGGTGTTGAGACACCTTCTGTTTTGGTGTAACTTGTCAGGAAAAACAGAGCTTTCTCTACAGGTGCATAATATTCACGGGCTTCTCCTAGTCACCCTCCTCCTTGGTGAGGATTCCAGAAAATCCCCACGTCAGAAGAGAAGATAATATGGCTTTTGTTTTCCTTTTATAGATCATTAGAAAGGGTATTCAGAGGATTTGGGGCTCTTACCTTTCCTACTATCTCTTTGCTCTTTTTCCTTTTTCTTATTTTCCTTTCATTATATTTTCTTTTCTCTTTGAAAACATTTGTCTTTTTCCCCCCTCAGGTAAATTTTCAATGAGTTTCTTAAATTCTCCTTTTTCACCTGCTGTGTTAAACTGGCCTCAGAATTTCTTACAGTTTTCTTCTGCTTTATATATTTAGTTTTTGTTCTAGAAATCAAATTCGGGGGCTTGCACTTGCCAAGCAGGTGCTGCACCACTGAGCTACCCCCTATCTTTCACTTTATTTCCCACCGAAACTCAGCCTGAACTCGATCATCTATCTTGGTGTTCTGCTTGTTCTGTCTGTGTGTGGCTAGGAAGGCTATGCGGGCAGAACACTGATAGACCATGCGCTAATTTAAATGGTGTCAGCCCATTTACCTAACCCCCTTCTGGGACTACCATACCCTGCGTTGTGGTGTGTGCTTATGGGGGTCAAACTCCACACCTTGTGCTTACAAGGCAAATGCTGGAACCCATGAGCTAAATCTCCAGGCCCCTCACTCCATTTCTTGAGCTCTTGCCTGGACAGCTCCTTGCCACCTGGGCGTCCCTACCAGCCTGACCATGAGGGAAAGCATCTGCTAGGCCTCATAACGGGGAGTCTGTGGAGTGGCATCTCTGTCACCACGGTCATACAACACTGGTGAGCAGCAGGTCACAGCCTACCCACACCCTAGGGCAGGGGACGACACAGGAAGTGAACCCAGAGCTGGGGACAGCTGGAGGCCTCTTTGAATGTGCTCACACAAGAAGGAAAGCTTTTGTAAAAAACTCTTTGCGGTCCCAGTAAGAACACTATCAAGGCTCCATTAATTTCGGCCTCAGGCTTTACGATAGGGCCTTTCAGCCAAATGATTTTGTCTTTATGTCCTTTGCACTAGGTCTTCTAAAAATGCCGTGTCTGGGCCAGAGGGTTAGCTCAGTGGTTCCGGTGCCTGCCTTGCAAGCGCAAGGACCTGAGTTCGATCCCTGGTAACCACATATAATGCCGGGCGTGGAGACACGCCCACCAACAATCAACACCTCATACCACAATGCCGGTCGTGGTCGCTCACGCCTGTAATCCCAGCACTCGGGAGGCAGAGACAGGAGGATTGCTGAGTTCGCGGCGGCTTGCCTGGGCACCATAGTGAGCCCAGGACCAGCCTGAACTACAAAGTGAGACCCTGTCTCAAAAAGCAAAAAAAAAAAAAGCCGTGTTTTTCTTTTCTGCCATGAGAAATTTCCATTCTCTGGATGAGAAGTTTAGTAGCAACAGAGTGTTTGGTCTTGGTTTGGGTAGGACCGACTCAGCCCCGTGGGCAGCAGAGCCATCACCATGGAGGACAGAGTTAGAAAACCCTCCAGCCCAGGGGCGAGCACCACGTGCTCCCGGGGAGGAAAGACTTCAAGTCCTCGGGCCTATTTGTAGCCCAGGCACCTAATTAGATACCACTGGTTACTTTTGGAAAGTGTCTGAAAGCTTCGTAGTATCTACTTAGACCCTTACTGATTCCAGCTCCCCAAGGAGGTTGAGGGGGAAGGGAGGAGGCAGAGGGAGGGCTCTGGAAGTATAGGGGCACCTTTGGCCGGATCCAAGATTGACTCACCATTTGCCAATCATCTGCACAAATAGGAGTGAAGGAAAACAGCCCCCCCCCACGCACACTAAAGTGCGTTGCTGTTTACATATTCGTTTGTATACAAGTCTTTGAAGAGCCATCTTTCTATAGGAGGTGTGTGCATGTGTATACATATATAAAATGACCAGCATCGCTCACCTCTCACCTCTTTAACATAGTGCATATGAATTTGAGTTGAGCAATTCAAACAAACTTGATCTTAAGCTGTTGGGGGGGGGGGTCGTGGAGAGGCGCATGGCGAATTGTGGAAACAACTAAAAGGACGCTTAGAATCCAAACCCCCAATCCCAGGAAAGGCGCCGGTTCGGGAGCCCTAGAGAGATTCAACTTCCCTCAGCACGGGAGGCGTTGCCTGGAGCGGAACAGCCGCGGGGGACTCAAGAGCTAACTCAGCCGGGACCCATCACCCCGGGAGGGGCGCTAGGACCCAGGCACCCGCCAGCCTCGGGCCGCTCCGGGGAGCGAAGGCGCGGAGGCCCGGGCTAGCTGCCCAAGTTCCTCGGCGCCGCTAGACCCTGCCCGAGGGCGCGGGCCGGACGCCGCAGCCGCCCGTATGGACCCGCCGCGCGCGCGCCAGGTGAGTCCCGGGCCCCGGCTCGGGCGGGCGGTGCTGCCCGGAGCCGTCCGGGACCGCTCCGCGCCGCCTGGCGGGGGGTCGGCTGCCTCTCTCCCCTGGCGGGTCTGCGCGTCCAGGAGCGCCGCTCCTCCTCCTCCTCCTGAGCCTGGGCACCTGCAGCGGCGGCGGCCGTCTGGTTTACAATTCTCGGGCAAAATAATCGCCCCAGGGTGGCCGCCCTCGGAAACATGAGCGTCCCCGCAGCCGGCCCGCGCTTCCGCATGCACGTGCTCCAGGGGCCGCGGTGCCACTTCCCCTCGGGGGAGCGAACCGCGCGGCCCAACCCGGCGTGCGCTCGTGTGCGCGGCTGTGCACGCGTGTGTTCGTGTCTCCGCGCGCCCCGCACCCTGGACTCCACCATCTCGGAACCTACTCGGTGCGAGAGCAGACGGACAGCTGTAGGGTTCATCTGCGAGCCCTGGCCCTCCTGGGAAGAGATGGGGCGCAGGGCCCGGAGAGCGAACGGGACGCGGGCCTCCCAGGAAGGGGCCTGTGAGCAGTAGGCGACGCGAGGGTGTACCTCTTCCGTTCCAGGCTGAGCGCACGATGCTGCCCTCTGAGCCCGGGGCATTCTGCTAGGGGCCAGGGTCACGTAAAATGTGGGGAGTCACCAGGAACACGTAAACGCAGCTCCCGGGACTGCCCTGGGAGACGAGGCTTGCATCAGCCTTAGCAAAGCCGGGGCTGGGCCTCCTGAACCGTCAGGGGGCTCCTGTAACCTGAAGACCAGCCGTGCCTCCGCCCGTCCACTCTGCTGGTGGCACAACACGGACTAGTTCACCATTCCCAGGTTGCTGGCCTCAGAAAAGCCTGGCTGACCGGTGGGCGGGCAAGCTGCTAGTTGCCAGCCCGTGAAGCCAGTGCAATTGAAAACTGACGGCTTGGACAGAGCGTCCTGACGGTTAAGGACATGCAGGGGAACCTGCGGTGGAAACGCGGTGCCAACCCAGAAGACAGCCTTCCTCTGAAGTGTGTGTTGGGAAATCAACAAAAATATTTACATAGGGCGCGTGGGGGAGGTGAGCGCCGAGGATCAGCCTGCTAGGATTTTATAATCCATGGTTCGCATTGCCAGTTCTTGCTTGACTGCCCTTCTGACCTTGAATGAGCTATTTTAACTTTGCAGAGGCTCTGTCTTCCAAGAAGCAGAAATGAGAACTCACTAGCAGTGGGAAGAGCAGGGCCTGGGAGCCAGGGCTGTGCTGCAGCCCTAGCTGTGCCACGGACCCGCTGTGAGTCCACCCGGCCTGCCGCACATCCTGACCTGGCCTCTGCTGTTGCGAAGGCTGCAAGGAGCCTTAGGGTCTGGGGTCCACCCTGGCAGGTTCAGAGATGGCCCACTGATGCCTGGTAGCTCTTCCAAGTCTTGACACAGGTTGTACTGAGCACCAAAGAGCCCTCAAGGATTGAAAAGAGACTGGATTAGAACTGTGGGTGAATAGAATTTTAATTCCAATCTAACAAGACCCACAAATCTTTCCAGTTTAAAATACGTGGAAATAAACTTACCTGGCTTAGTTACTACTTAGAATGCACGGGGGAGGGACCTTACTCAGAAAGCCTGGGTTAAACTTGAGGTTGATCTTGTGGAACAAAGAAGAAAAGAAAAGTAGGAAGAAGGAGAGAAGGAAGGAAGGAGGGAGGGAAAGACAGAAAGGAGCAGGGAGAGACAGGGAAGAGCAGGAAGAGATCTGTGCACTTGATGTGCCTCAACCCTCACCAGCCTCCTATGGCTGAGTAGGAGTTAATTTCCCTTTCCCTCCCCCCAAAAAGAAAGAAAGAAATTTCTGATCTGGAAATGAGTTCCTCCATTAACATACTTTGGATTTTGGTAAACCATTTAATCTGAACTGCTCCCAGATGTATCACCTGTAAGCTAGGAATGGTAGGACTTGCTAGTTATAAATGTCTTTTCAAATTATAAGATTCTGCAATTAGATATGTACAAGTAGAGAGTGAGCAGATGAAACTGTATTTGACCTTTTCTTTTACTAACAAAACATCAGTTTACTACGGTTTCACCTACATCAACTCCAGGACTGTGTCATTCTGGTATCCTGGGCTTGCGAGGTAGATTCGTGCATGGGATGTGGCTGTGCTCTGGCACCAGTTAACTTGAAACCACCTTCGTGTCTCTCTCCCACTGCGCGTCCCGTGCTGGTTAGCTGAGGGTCTGCTCCTCAGTCATTGGGGGCCAGGCTGATAGGGCTCTCTGTCGTCTTGGAAATGTCACTCTGGAACATGCAGTCTTGGTATGAGATCCTGTGGCAGGGAAGAGGGCAGATCCAGTGGAGAATTAGGGGCCTGGTCTTCAATACCTCAACTTAAAATGGAGCATGCATTTTTATTTCCAGTCCTTAGGTAGGAAGTGGCCAAACAGACGCCACTCTGAGGCACAGAGGTGGGCAACATTGTTTTCCAGGAGGAAGAAATGGTGAATACATGGTGCTCTTGGGGGGCACTGAGGTTGCCATAGCAGAACCCTAAATCTAGTGGCTTACAATAGATGTTTCCTCCATTACAGTTCTGGGGCTACAAACCCAAGATCCAGGTTCCAACGGACGGGGTCCCTCTGAGGACCTCTCTCTGGCTCACATGCAGCCCTCTTCTCTGTGTGTTTTTGCATGTCTTATTCATGTCTGCGTCCTAATCTCTTCTTAGGAGGACGCTAGTCACAGTAGATTAAGGTCTGTGCTAATGACCTCATTCAGTATTAACTCTTCTTTAAAGACTCTGTCTCCAAACACAGCTGCATCTGGAGAAGTGCCGGGGGCTGAGACTTTGACATGTAAATTTAGGGAACACAGTTTACCCAATAACACATCGTCAGACAACACATACTGAGTTTTCTCACCTTGTTTTCATTAGAGGAGGCTAGTGAGTTTCTGAAGCCACATTATAGAGTCATCTTCCTCTAAACATCATATACATCTCTCCCAGTCCCCATGCCCCATATTTCTTAACAAAATAGTTACTTTTTGAATTTTTGGGTGCTATTTAAGGGGATCCAATGTTACTTCTTGCATCAGTAACCTTTCATTAATGGCAATGACTAATGCCAGAAGGGTGCCGCTGGATAGGACATGGGCACTGTGGTGGTTGGGACCCTGAACCCCAGTGAAGGATTTCCTGGGCTCTAATCTCAGCTCTACTTCTTATGAGCAACATTTCCTCATCTGCAAAATGAGCACAGTGATATTTCCCTTGCAGGGCTAGGGCCCTATTTAAATGAGATACCGTGTGTACAGGGGTTGGCACATAGTAAGAGGTCCAAAAATGGTGACTGACTCTTTGCAAACTCAGAAGCTTATGGAAGCTTCAAGCCCAGGTAGCTGCACCCAAGAACTGCCTTGGGGATGAAGACATAGAGGTCCTGGGCTCCCTACTGCTTCCATGGCATGGCCAGAAAGGAGGTCCTCAGTGGGACGGCAGCTGCAGTCCCAGCTTATGTACATTAAAGTCACAGGCTCCTGGTGAAAGTTTAGATCCAGAAAGCAGGACAAGAAAGGGACTGCCCCGTTAAACAGCATCTTATAGTTATTATCCGAATACAACGGAAGCAACTAGGGTTGGCAGTTACAGCGATTTGGAACAGCAGCAGTGCAGTTTTTCTGAGACATACTCTCTTCCCTCCCGTTTAATGACTCAGTGCCCGGGACATGTTTGGTGGTTAGAAACATGGGAGAATCAGGGAGAGTCTTCTCCCACTGAACTGCCTGGGAAGGTGATTTTTCTTTTATGCATGTTGGGGGCGGGGAATCTGGTTGATTATTATTTGTTAATTGATTCCTGGGGCTGCTGTGGGACTGGGAGAACTGTGAGTTGCCAGGTGTCCTTGGCCCTGCACAGCTGGAGTAGCATACAGTCGGACAGCTGGTCTGGGGGAGCCGCACATGGTTTCCTGATCTGCTTCCTACTGGAGGGCTAAGTAATGGTGGCTGCAGATGAGAGCCCACTGTGTCTTGCAACTTGTGACTGCCGCTCTGAATCTGTGACCACTGCTCCTGACTAGGTGGCATTAGCCGGGCAGTAGGTGTAATGGATTTGTTGTTGCCTCTGAATATGTATACACAGTTTAGGCTCTTTGTATTTTTGGAATTTCAGTTGAGTAGTCTTATGGCTGATAATACATGTATGGAGTTTAATTGCTGATTAAGACAATTTCAAAAGGCTACCTTGTGCTTTGGCATTGAAACAAAAAGTTATTGTTTATAAGGGAAGTCAAGGAAATAGAGGATAGTGTATAAATTTGATATTAATAGAGCAAATATTTGTCATTGGAGGAATGACGCAATTTCAGTTTTGCTTTGGCTGTTTTCCAAAGTAGCAACCAAGTGCTTTTAAGGAAGATAAGATACGACCAAGAATGAAAGGCTTGGTTTATGTTTTGTTATTGAGATGTGTGCAAAAAGATTATCTATTACACATCAAGTAACTACACTGAAGTCAGGTGAAAGTGCTTTATGAGCAACATTCAGAGAAGTGAATGAGGATCAATTCAGAGCCCAGTGGACAAGTTCTTGTATCCAGTAGGTCCACCACTAGCCCACTACATCACTGTTTAATGGCTGCCTTTTTTTTTTTTTCCTCATGATACAAATGATGGTGCTTAGTACAATTGGTGGTGTCTTAGATGTGATGCAGTGTGACAGAGGTGGCAAAGACTGGAACCTAAGTGATCTTTTTCCTCCCCACACTGAGAGCACATTCCCTGACAGTCAACTGGACTCCAACTTCTAGATTGGTGACATAGTCGCTTGCATGACCCAGAGACTGAGTTCCTCCTTAGCAGGAGGCTCCCAGTGTCTTGGTCCATTTGTGTAGATATGACAAGGTGCTCGAGAGGAGGTAGCTCATGAACAACAGGAATTTATTTCTTATAGTTATGTAGTTGGAAAGCCCCACGTCACGACTCCAGCAGGTTCTTCTCCCTGTGAGGCTGCTATTTGCTCTGAAGACGCTTCCTTGTCTCTAAGTTCATCACAGGGAGAGATGCTATGTCCTTGCATGGGGTGGGACTGGAAGGTGGGAAATGGACCAAACTGCCTCTACAGAGCCCTCAAATCACAGTACTAATCTATTAACAAGCCTCCTGAAAGGTGCCACCTCCCCACACTGTTAAACTGGGGATGAAGTTGCTCACACCATATTTTGGGGACGCATTAAGCTATAGCATTCTATCCTCGGTCCCCAAATTCACATTCTTCTCACCTGTAAAATAATTCATCATCTCCTAATGGCCCCCAAGGTTTTAACTGGTTCCAGCACCAACCCAGAAGTGTAAAGTCTGGGATCTTATCTAAATCAGACGTGGGTAAGACTCAAAGCACAAGTAATCCCAAGGCACATATCCTCCGGCCACGAGCCTGTGAAATCAAACAAGTTGTAGAACACACATTCCTATTATGTCCTATTGTGTTTTCTACTGCTTTTGCTGAATACCCAAGGAGGGGTCATGCCAAGGACATTTCTTTCTCACGTTCTGACATGTTGGTGGCAATGCCACTCCTGTGGCTCCACTAAGGATTGCCAAGATGGGACTTTCTGCAGCAACCATGACCCCACACTTCTGTTCAGTGCTGTATTGGTGATGGTTCTCTGTGGAGGCCAAGACCCTGCATATTTAAGACATCTTTTGAAAAGGGTAGGGGAAGCCCTGATTCCACAGCTCTTATGATCTGTGTGCCAGCAGAGTGAACAGTGTGGACTCCATCCAGCTTTGGCTCTTGTGCCTGCTGAGCCATGGCTGGGGAGGAGTGGAATGTGGTGCTAAGGTGTGGGGGGCAGAGCCCTGAGGTAGCCCCCACATGGTGGCCTGGTCCCTGAAACCCTTCTGCCACCCTCCAGCTCTGAGTCTGTACACTGGAACAAGTGGCTTTATGAGGATAAGAGAGAGACTCAAGCTGGTGCACCCACTCAGCCTTGTCATGGGAGGCCCTCTGCCATGTTCTGAGGTAGCCTCACCAGAAGCCAGTGGGTGCCAGGCCCATGCTTTGGGGCTCCCCAGCCCCCTGAACCATGAGCCACAAGCAAAACCTTGGCAGTGCTCACATGGTGCCAACTCTGCAGATGCACAGAGGCATAGAGAATGAAAAAACAACCATTTTACCCACATGGCCAGTGAATGTCTGTGTGTGTCATATAAGTATCAGTCCTTCTCAGGGAAATCTGTGGGGACAATATGTAAGTTGGGACATGTCTGAGAAAGTCAGTAACTAATAAATGCACTGACACTCCAAGAAGCCTTGAACATTGCACATGCTAGGAGGGCATAGCTTATTACATAATAAAACACATGCCACGTTTTTAGCATTTGTGTCATGCTCCCATTTAAAATTTTGTAATAGAAAACTCAAGAGCATCTTTATTGTGACAGAATGGAAAGAGGAGAATAAAACTGTTCAGGGAGGGCCGGAGGGTTAGCTCAGTGGTTCCGGTGCCTGCCTCGCAAGCGTAAGGACCTGAGTTCGATCCCCGGTTACCACATATAATGCTGGGCGTGGTGGCTCACGCCTGTAATCCCAGCACTCAGGAGGCAGAGACGGGAGGATTGCTGAGTTCGCGGCAGCTTGCCTGGGCACCGTAGTGAGCTCAGGGCCAGCCTGAACTACAAAGCAAGACCCTGTCTCCAAAAAGCAAAAAACAAACAAACAAACAAACAAACAAAAAACTGTTCAGGGAGTTGAACAAGTCTCTGTTTTAAAAATCACACGATGAACCCTCTTAATAACTGAGGACTGCTTTAGAGTTTTGAGGCAGGTTGCCAGGGGCAGTGACATGTCCCTGTAATCCCAGCTTGTTAGGAGGCTGAGGCAGGAGACGTATGCTTCTGAACCCAGCTGGAGATACTTAATAAGGCTCTGTCCCTAACAAGAGAGAAAAGAAGGAATGAAGGAAGCATGCAAACAGGCAAGTTTAAGGAGGAATTCTAGGATGTCTTGTTTGTTATGAGTGAATGACTTTAGGGGGACCGAGTCAAATAATGTTAGAGGACTTAACATACATCTGCTTGTTCTACATCCTGGTGACCAGTGTTTCTGTTCAGACAGCCTCATTTTGCAGCACTCATGTTCATGTCCATTTATTCCAGAACAACATTCTAACAGGGCCTGTGGCATGAGGCATTTTTGCCGTCTGTCTTGCATCAAGCAGGGTTTTCGTGTGAGGAGGGGCATTCTGGATCCCAGCATGGTGTTCTCCCACCTTTCTCCATGTGCTGTCCCTTTTGGGAATGAGTTCTGTGAGAGTGGCCACGGCTGGGCCACTGGCCCCTGAGCAGCAGGGAGGCTCCGCGGTGTGAGGACTGCACAGGAGGACACGGGGCTGGGAGAAGAGTGTGGGAGAAATGGGGATGCTTTGACACCACAGCCCGCAGGGGGCTTGGTGACACTGCTGGGACACTGTATGTGTTTGCCCCAGGCCATGCAGAGGTGACCCGAGAGCTAGAGGATCACTATCATGGCACTTCTGTACTAGTTCATCCAACAGTCTGGTGAGGAAGCTTGGGTAGGCAAAGACCTGGGGGCAGAGCACAAAGGGGAGAAGCCATCACACATGGTATGGATCCTCTCCTTCCACCTCTGCACTCACACAGCCTTTTGCTCAGCCCAGATGTTGCCGGCCTTCCTGGTCCTTTTACTGGGCTCTTCTGGTGCTCTGAGCTCCTTCTAGAGAGTCCTTGCAGGTTCTTGTGGAACAAAGAATTGGATAGGAAATGAAGCAGTGAAGTTTTACATTTATCAAAGTATTCAAGGTAAGCAAGGAAAGGAAAAGAAATACATCCTGCAGAGTGCAGAACAGGCCACTAAAAAGGCTCACAGCAGTCACAGATGTTAATGTCTTGTTTGTTCAAGAGCACAGAGCTTAATGGTGGCCTCTTTTATGTCTCCATTCTTTTTTTTTTTTTTTTTTTTTTTTTTTT
>PVIC010007946.1:12078-49600 GCA_004025085.1 Thryonomys swinderianus | reverse complement strand
TTCAGGCTGGCCCTGAGCTCACTATGGTGCCCAGGCAAGCCGCCGCGAACTCAGCAATCCTCCCGTCTCTGCCTCCCGAGTGCTGGGATTACAGGCGTGAGCTACCACGCCCAGCATTATATGTGGTAACCGGGGATCGAACTCAGGTCCTTACGCTTGCGAGGCAGGCGCCGGAACCACTGAGCTAACCCTCCGGCCCGGGCTTTTTTTGTTAAGAGATTTTTAACCCATCCTCCTTCAATATTCTAGCTTCTCTCTTCTCCCATGATCCTATCTAGTTAAAGAATTATCACATTTTTATCTTGGGTTTTTAATCATAAAATAAAGAAAGGTGATCAAGCGGTAGAAACAATTTTCACCACAAGCAACAGGTGTCACAAAATGGCAGAGAGGGAAAAAAAGCAGAGGAGGCTCAGAGTGGGAGAAAACAGCAATAGAACAGCAGAAAGTGGAACCAGCAGAGGAAGGGAAACAAATGGCCAGAAAAGCCAAGACTTCCACAGCAGTGTCACTGAATTCTTTTTCCCCAAATCTCATCACAAGAGCACGAGCAAAACTGACTTAAGAACCAAGACTCCCCACAAATCTCACAGAAGGATAAAACAGTTGTAGAGGGATGACTTAAAGAAAGCGTTCTAGGGCTGGAGATTTAGCTCAGTGGTTCCGGCGCCTGCCTCGCAAGCCCAACGCCGAGTTCGACCCCAGTAACCACATACAATGCTGGGCGTGGTGACTCACACCCACCAGCAATCAGTACCACATACCACAGGGCCGGGCGCTGCGGCTCACGACTGTCATCCCAGTACTCGGGAGGCAGAGGCAGGAGGATTGCTGAGTTCCAGGCTTGCCTGGGCTACATAATGAGCTGAGGGCCAGCCTGAACTACAAAGCGAGACCCTGTCTCAAAAAAAAAAAGTCGCCAGGGTTGGTGGCTCATGACTGTAATCCCAGCACTCGGGAGGCAGAGGCAGGAGGATTGCTGAATTCAAGGCTTGACTGGGCTACATAGTGAGCTCAGGGCCAGCCTGAACTACAAAAAAAATGAGACCCTGTCTCAAAAAAGAAAGCGTTCTAAAGTCTGCTCTCGGTCTCCCTTCAGTTACACGTCTCTTGAACCTTTGTCCTCACTCATGTCCGAGGGCCCTTGTGTCATGCTGTGTATCTGCAGGGTCCCCCGCCATTCGCACTGACAGCAGGGATCGCCACATCCTTTCCCATGTGTGACTTGCACCAAGCACATCAATGTCCAGCCCTCCCCAGGCATTGTGCCAAGCTTGTCTGGTTGTACTCGCCTGCTCTGAATTCGAAACTTATTCCCTGGACTGAGGCCTTTATGCAAAGAACCAACCTGAAAATACAGGTGACAGTACTCTACACCCCAAAATTACTTTACAGGTCAAGATTATACCCACGTTGGTTATCCACCTGAGCCCAAGCACCCACATGGCACAGCCCTTCTCAGTCCTGAGCATGGCCTTTTCCTCACAGCCATGGAGGTACACTCTAGGCTGGGGAATGCACACCCTGCCCCCATCAGCCAGGAACATCCCTCCATTAAACTGTTGAAGCAGACTTAGTAGAAATGGGAAGGAAGCTGCTTAATGTAAGCCTTGACCAAAAGGCAAGATTACTTTATTAATTTTCATTACAAATCTCCCTATAAACAGGCACCTTTCAGACCCAGAGTATCTTAAAGTTACATCAGACAGGTCTGGAGGCCAAAACATGTAGAAGGAGGGAGATTCACACTGAAGTGTTTCCGGGCGTCGCCCAGGTGCTACGTGTGCTTGAAAAGAAACCAGCACGAGAGAAGCTTTAGGGGACGAAGGCTCCAAAGCCAACGTTCTTCCCAGAAGACGAAACAAAATGTTACTGAACATGAAATACTGCAGACCTCACATTAATTCACTTTAGATTCAGAGAAGGAGCTGGAGAATAAGAAAGGGCTTAGAGTCAGCAAAAAGATTCTGAGCAGGAACAACGCATGTGGGTATTTGTGAGCTGCGGGTTCCATGGGCCTCCCTGCCGCTGGACACCAAACCCAGAAAAGGTTCACTGTAACGAGATTCTGACTTCCCTCAACATAGTCAGGGACGTTTGAGATGCAGCCATGTTCTTACCAGTGTGTGGTGGACGGCTGCCACTGCAGCTGGCCTGGAGAGCCCTGAGGTCGTCACCCAACACTTTGTGACACTGCTCAGGGGTCACCTTATCGCTTTTTCCACTCAGCTTGAGATTCTGGAATTCTGTTCTAACTTTTGGTCAACTATGATGATTTGGATGCAAAAAGTAATTCAATTGCTTCCCCAGCATGTGGCACAGATATAAAAGAAATGCACACATCATTTCAAAATCTCCAGGGCTACTGTGCTGTAGGGAATATAACTTTTTAATGAGGCAAGAAAATAAGAAGATAAATGAATCAGTGTGGTTCTCTGGGTGCTCTCTGCTCTCCACCTTTCAGCCAAATACCTCAATGACAACAGGAAAGAAGAAGGGAGGGTGGGTGGCAGGGGTAGGCGAGACCTCACACAGCGGGACTTCCGGGACACAGCTCAGCCTCCCTTCCTCTCAAATACCTGTCTGACTTTCAACTGGTCACGGCAGCTCAGTTTCTGTATCATCTGAGCTTTGTCCCTTCAGGCCCCTAAGAACACCAGAGATCTAGTGAAAAACCAGAGGGGGCAAAAAGGAATTTGCTAGAAAACTGGCCCTTGGTAGATTTTTTTTTTTTTAAACAAATTCACTTGTGGGAATAAGAGAATAGTTAAGCTCATATTTACTCATGAAAGACCCTTGGTCTGAACCCACTCCGTGACAGAGCCTGAAGCACAAGCTGGGGCTGGTGAGACCTTGAAAAGTCTCCCTCTCTCCTGAGGGGGTATTCCTGCCCTGCCGCCCCAGGAGAGCCCCAGAGCCTCCACCCACATCCGGGTCAGCTGAGGATTCCACTCATTGCTCAAGCAGAGAAGGGGAGGACAGAAAAACAGCCTTGGGTTCTGTACTGGGATCACCCAAACACACACACATCTCCAACATGAGGCTTTCTTCTTTGTTTATGAAGAACATCAGGAGAAAACCAGCCAAATGTAACAGGATCTACAGGCCAGGGTACCATAAGGCTGGATTTATGTTAATTCAGTGATCTGATCATTGTGCTATCCACACTGGAGAATGTTGCTTTTAAGAGAAATACACACAAAAGTATTTAAGAGACAAAGGCCATCACGTCTACCATATGGTTGAAAAATATGTTTTATATGTAGAGAGAAAAACAATGTTGCTGCAAGTATCTTAGATATTACCATCTAAGGAATTTGGAAAGGGAAGTACAAGAATATTCCACACGGTTCCTGAAACCGTTCTGAAGCCCAGAGTTTTACTCTGGTGTGGGAACTGATGAGGCCTGCGCACTGAGCTGTATCACCAGCCCTTCTCTGTTTCACAGTTTTGTGGGACAGGGTCTTGCAACGTAGGTCAAACTGGCCTTAAACTCACAAGTAGACCCGCCTGTCCTCAAACGTGTCAATCCTCCTGACTCAGGCTCCTGAGTGCTAGGGTTACAAGCGCGCACACCCACATCCGGATCCTTTTAGTTTTCTTCATCTTGAGACAGGGTCTTGCTAAATTGCAAGTTAGGCTCACACTTGTGATCCTCCTGCCTCACCATCCCACAGAATTACAGGTGTATGCTACCATGTTAACATGAAGTTAACTTAAAAATAAAATAAATATATTCTTGTCCCAGAAGAATCCTGATGCTAGCAGACACTGCTCTGGCCCCGCGTGGGGGGACCCAGAGCCTGCCGCCGGGTGGTCTCCTCGGGTGGACCAAAAACTTGGAACAGGGGCAAGAGTCTGCCCCAGGAGGAGGAGCCTGTCACTCACGAGGCTCTGCCACTTAGCCGGGTGGCCTGAGAGGAGTCACTTAACTGTTCTGAGCCTCAATTTTCACCTGAAAGGCTCAAGTGGTAACATCTGCCCTGTACGGATTTCAGAGGAAATGTCATAAAGGCGGGACCAGGCTCAGTAAGGGTGTCACCGCAAGAAATCCAAAGTACACACTGTCTCCTGAGAGACCAAGCACACTTTTAATCTTTCATGGAACGGAGGCTTAGGGGCCCTGGAAGAAAGCATGACGAAGACCCTGCTCTGCTTTGTTCCCCTAAGCCGCTCATCTCATTAACTAAGGGACCACAGGCCACAAAGCTCAATTAAGCTTCCTTTGTTAATTATAATACTTTACAGAAAAAGACAACATGACCATGCCCAAGCTATTGTGACTTTTATTACTAAGTTTAATCCTCACTGATATCTTTGTATCTGCTCATGGATGAAACCCTCCTCTAAAGGGCTAAAGGCATCGCTGGCTTCTGGATAAAGAAATTAAAACACTGCTGTACTTGCTGCAGAGAAACCCACACACCGGCTCCCCGAGGGAACCGCTGGAGGACGTCCCTGCCGCAGACGGAAAGAGGCTGTGTGTGTGAGGGTCACCGAGACTGGCCGCTGGGTCCACTGCGGTGGACACACACCACAGAAGTAAAGGAGGAGGGGTGCAGGGTGACAGATCTGAGAGATAATGTTGGGTGCAAGCGCCACCCGGTATGAGACACACGGAGTGAGGACAGCAAATGTGAAAGCAGCTCACAGTGTTCACATGAAAGTGTTAATATTCCCACGGAAAGTTACATTTCAGTCTGCAGAGGAAAAATTGGATCTCAGGCTGGGGAAGAAGAGGGGGAGGGGTGCGGTGAGACAAATGGAAATGTACTTGGGTAAAAGGTCAGGTGATGGACAGTGGAAAAATGCATGGAATTACAGGCAGAAAGCCACATGGGTGCGTCTGCATCCACACGCACGTGCGTACACACACATACACACACACGCGCGCGCGCGCCTGCGCAGGACGCGTGCTGACTGTCCCACCTGAGGGCCCCGGCTTGTGGCTGGGGGCCGCCCCCTGGTGCACGCTCTGCTGGAGCAGGCTGAGGCACTCCCCGAGGCAGCTGAGGGTGGCGGCCGAGGTAGCTTTCAGGAGCAGCAGGTCCTGGTCCAAGGCAGTGAGGGGCCCGGAGCCGGGCAGGGACTCGATGGCGTGCACCAGGTTCTTCTGCTGCCCCTCCGCCTGGCTCATCATCTGCAGAACAAGAGAGCGGCGGGGAGTAAGGGCCGGAAGGGCTTCCGCCAACCGGCTCAGCTCTCGAGTGGTCGCACTGGTGCCTCGCAGAGCTGCGTGGGCCGCTCGACAAGGTCAGACTCCGAAGGCAGCGTTCCGGGGTCGGAGCTGAAAGAGACCATCTGAGTGCATCATTTTACACGTCTTCGGAAATAAGTCAGTACTAAAGACACGGGAAGCAGAAGTCCCCGCAGAATCCTCGGTGCTCTGCACCGCCAGGCACAGCTGGGGTGGCGGCTGCGCCGGCTTCTCTGAGGTGAGTTCCTCACTTCCTCCAGCCTCCACCTTTGCCCCTCCGCAGTGCTATTCGGAGGCAAAGAAATGAAGCAAAATCCTGAGAGAGGATTTGTACAAATGGGATCACAATGGAGCCAGCGACAGGCCAGCTCCCTCCCCCAAAATTCCAACACATGTCTTTTTATAACACACCTGGCAGGAAGAAGGACCCGGGAACGGCAGATCCGGCCTACTGCATGGCTTGCTTGTGCTGTGACAAACCCAGAGCGCTCTGGAATTCGTGCCCCTCGTGTTTACAACTTACCGCATTAAACAAAACGATGCTCGTCACATGCTCAACACCACACCTGCAAGTAATTCCCTGTCCCGGTCCAGAAGCGAGAGCCCAAGCTCAGAGCTCGCTGGCGGAGCAGACCCCGTCCTCCGGTCCACTGTCTGTGAGCTTTCTACAAACGCCGTTCTCAACAGGAGCTAACGTTTCCTGCTTTGCGGCTGTCACCCCCAGAGGATCCTCGCCACCCCCAAGATGTTGCTGGCTGGGAAGAAGCAGTAATTCTGTAGAGACCACGGGATCTGGGCCCAAAACTCATTCTACACTTAGCTTTCTCCCTTCGATTTTCTTTTGAAAAATATTTGTCATTTTCTAAAATTCAGTGGCGTTACTTGCTTAAAAAGAAAAAGTAGTTCATTCCACTTACATAGACAAATGCCGTTACGTTAAAATGACTAAAACCTCAGGCCAGAAACTTTGCAGACAAGACCGGCAACATCTTTGCTTTCCTCTGTACATCCTTAATCCAGTCATGCAAAGTATCTTTTGCAGATGACGAAGGTCGTGTAGCTCCTAAAAGAGCACCTGGAACATAATAGCTCAAATATTCATGTCACCATTAGGTTTTTAATTAAAAGTCACCTTCTCATAGGATTCTGAAAGAAAATAAAAGAGCATGTATGTAGGGGGTGGGGAGGTGTGGGTGGGTAGGGATATGAGTAAAAATGAGAATTAACTTGTGTCGTATATTGGTATAAATTCCCCAATGTTATGTGTGATTGTGAGATGTATATAAATTGTACCAATAAAGAATTAAAAAAAAAAGTCACCTTCTCAAAAAACTTCCCAGGACAACTAAATTTACAACTCCAACCCAAACCCTGATACTCTGACCTTTCTTACCAAATTTAATTTTCACTATAGCAATTATGGCCTTATGACCTGACTTATAATTTATTTGTTAAAATCATTTGTTAGTGTGTAATCATGGATCAGTGTCTGTACTATTCAATGACATACCCCTAGAACAGTGAATGAATCTAGGGGGCTGATGATGTCATTTACTCACAGAGCATTAGCGTGCTTAAGGTCCTGGGTTTGATCCCCTGCACATGGGGAAAAAATGTGGATATATGAATCTAACTCTCTTGATCCTGTCACTGAAGTGCAAAAGAATCCATTTATGAACCAAGTCCACATAAACCACTGCACTCAGTAAATATGATAGAACTCAAGACTGAGTAAAGGCAACACTTCTGTTTTCAGTTTACTCTTGCCAAGAAACACAGCCAGCTGGCTATGTTTAATTTCAAACAAGATGTAATTCCTGTCAGCAATTAGGAAAAATAGATTTCAAGCTATATGGAACAGCATTTCCCTCAATTTACAGAAAACCTTGTTTTAGAAATATATGCTGAAAAACAGATGTAAAAATAATGAAACTATATCTTCAACTATAGTCAAACCTTGGATTGTGAGTGACTTAGTCTACAAGTGTTCTTCTACAAGATAAGCAAACACATGTAAGAAACTTTGATTTGATAAACAAGTGATGCCTTGCAATACAAGAGTACATGATGTCAAACATCCCAAGGTCACAAATGATCTTCTAGCTCTGTCTTGGATTACGAGCAGTGCTTTCGATTATGAGCAGAACGAACTATTCTCGCAAACCAAGGTTCTACTGTATTAAAAATGATGCCACAGGGCTGGAGGGTTAGCTCAGTGGTTCCGGCGCCTGCCTCGCAAGCGCAAGGTCCTGAGTTCGATCTCCTGTAACCACATATAATGCTGGGCATGGAGACTCATGCCCACCAACAATCAGCACTGCATACCACAATGGCGGGCATGGTGGCTCACGTCTGTAATCCTAGCACTCGGGAGGCAGAGACAAGAGGATTGCTGAGTTCGCGGCGGCTTGCCTGGGCTCCATAGTGAGCTCAGGGCCAGCCTGAACTACAAAGCGAGACCCTGTCTCAAAAAAAAAAAAAAAAAAAATGATGCCATAATGCTGAAAAGGTAAGTAAAAGGAAGCATTTAACTATATAAAATATACTTTCTTGGCACATGTTTTAATAAGAAAGGCTATATTCCAATTATAGGATAGGATAAATACTTGTTATTTTCATAAACAAACTACTAGATAAACCTTAGGTAAGAAAACACAAAACTGGCAGAGAATAAGTTCTGCCCTACTGAAACAAGCTCAGATGCATCCATACATCCGCTGTCATCAGAAGTGTTTAGGAGCCTATTGCTGGTGGCATAGAAAAGCGTCCTTTTAGAAGAGGCATCTGAAGATAGCAGTGGGGTCCTTTGAGGGGAGCAGTGACTGGCAGACCCACTGGCACTGAGTGGCAGGGTGTGGGTGCTACAGCTCTCACGAGCAGCAAGAAAAGTCTAACCACCTAAACGTCAGCACTGTCCCCTGAGTCACTCTGACAGCCTCTTACCAATAAGTACCTCACAGAGATAAAATGAACTAAGCCTCTGGGTTGGTCCAGAGTACACACCTCCTAAAGATTCGGTTTTGTTCCCCTTCTCTACAAAGTGTGAAACGGAACTCTAGGTTTCAATGACATGGTTGACACAGATCCTCATTTTATGTTCGTTATACTAGACTGAAAGCAACTGAGCAAACTTGAAGTAAAACAGGTGTCCAGGCCTCAGAGCTACAGTCCTGGTCATTACTGCTCATGTTTGCTGTGTGTACCCAAAAAAACCAAGAGCAGGGTCTAAGAGGCTCCTGCTGCCTTTCAAGGTTCCTATAGGCTTAGGAACAAAAGACAATGATTCTCTAACCTGCAGTGAGCAGCCTTTAAAAACACAGAGCATCACTTACTTTATGCAAGTTTCAGATCGGAGCCTTTCCTCCAGGCACGTTAACACTCACCACTCATGGTGTTTAAAACCAGAATAGAGGAAACTCTCATTCCTTTTGTCATGTGGCTTCCATAGTCAGCGGTGTTTTCACCTTGTAAAGCTGAAACAAAACTGGGGTCCCTAATGAAGTGTCAAAGATACACCCTCTGACAGTCAACTCTGAGGCTGTGAGAGGCTAGAAGTAGGACAAGTTGACCCTTACGGATAAGGTTTCCCCCATCCTTTGAAGCTTGCTTATCACCTGTTTCCCATAGCACAAATAATATGCACTGCGAACCCAAGGCACAGGAACTAACACTAATAGGATTAGTGGCTGCCTGAAGCATAAAGAACCTGAAATCAAGATGCAAAGATCAATATTCAATGTCATCCTGGTCAGCAAGTTTAAATCTTCCTAAAAGAGGACAGAAGGAGGCAGCGCAGGGACAAGGGCTTCCTGACTCATGTGCTGTGAAGTACAAGTTTCAGAGCCTCGCACAAGTCCAGTGCTGACAAACTGGACAGGTTCAGTCACTCATCACCAACTAACAGATTCTGAATCCTAAATTTAGGAACCCCAACTGCTTGCCTCAGTTGGCAAAGTCTCCACAGGCTCCCGGAAGTCTTCAGTAACTCAGTCTGTCTCGCTTTGAAGTAGATCAAACGATTTGACGCTAACGACAGTGTGGCTTTGGTTTTCCATTCCTCCTCAGCCTGGTGGGAATTCCTGAGTCCTGCTAAGTCTCCTGCCTGGGACAGAGGCTTCAAATCTGTGGCTGACTTAGGCATTTTCAATCTGACCTCATCTACACTTAAAAGCCGTGAGGAGGGCCGGAGGGTTAGCTCAGTGGTTCTGGCACCTGCCTCGCAAGTGCAAGGTCCTGAGTTTGATCCCCGGTGACCACATATAATGCTGGGCGCAGAGACACGCCCACCAACAATCAACACCACATACCACAATGCTGGACGTGGTGGCTCACGCCTGTAATCCCAGCACTCGGGAGGCAGAGACAGTTCGCGACGGCTTGCCTGGGCACCATAGTGAGTTCAGGACCAGCCTGAACTACAAAGCGAGACCCTGTCTCAAAAAGCAAAAAAAAAGCTGTGAGGAGGGGAGGATAATTCAAGACCCGAAACTACACACAGTTTACTGTCTCCATTGACATGACTTTACTCTTTCACAAACCTTCTAAGTCTTATTTTAATGTTGCAGAACAGCCTGTCACAGAAATTTCTGATGGTTCATTATAGGAACTTTAGAAGACAACTCTTTTAGAGAAACAAGTGACAATGTGCAACTTCAGATCCTGTCAATTTTGATCTTCAAAATCCTCGCCTTGCTGTTTCCACCAGTCCTCAGTTGCCCCATCTGGATCCTTACCTCATCCTCATCAAGTCGCCACATCTTAAACCCCACTTCCCATTATCTGCTCCCCCAGGGGACCGGCCTAGTCAGCCCCTGTGGGGGCGGCGCTGTCCTCACTGCCATGAGCAACAAGGCCAGTGCTGTGTCGGCACCAGACTGTGTTGGTACCTGGAGAGGGAGCCGTCCCAGGCTTCGGAGCGCTGGAGCAAAGTCCCGGCCTCACGTCTGAGCAGTATGTCCTCCCGGAGCTGCTCACCTCCCCCGATGTCTCACTTCCCCTGCGTTTCCCAGGCTGTGCTTGTTCTCTGCAGGACACAACATGCACCCAGAGCGGTAACGCGCCAGAGCCCTGGCTACCCCCGGCTACCCCAACACAAGCCTTCTAGGCTGGTCCCCAACGGCCCTCGGACCTGATGAAGTAAGTGGAGAAAGAAATGCCCCAGCAAGTGACAGGTCTTCGAAACTCACACGCGTCAGTAAGGTTAAGAGAAAGACAGCGGCAGTAAGGAGCAAGACAGGCAGCGGGAAATGGGGTCCATCTCCCACGGGAAGATACCTCTGGCTAAACAGATGAAGTCACTGACAAAGAAGAGAAAACTGGGCGTGCTAACACACGCCTGCAATGCCAGGGACTCAGGAGCCTGACAGGAGAGGGTCACAGTTTGAGACTAGCCTCTGCAATTTAGGGGACTCTGCCTCAAAATTAAGAAGGGCTTGGAATGTAGGTCAGTGGTAGCCCACCACTGGGCTCAATTTGTGGTACTGCAAAAATAATAAAATAAAAAGATAGTGGGGGTAAATAAAACAACTGATAAAGAATCTAACACTGTACTATGAATTACATAAGAATGAGTTAAAAAAAAAAAACCTCATAAAAACTGGCCATTAGATCTTCAGCGATCTTACTATAGGGCTTAGCAAACTTCTGGAAAGGGCTGAAGAGTAAATATCCTGGGAGTTGCAGCCCATACGGTCTCCTGGCAACCGCTCAGCTCTGGCACTGCAGCCAGGGGACAGCCTGGGACACTCAGAAAACACGGCCCCGACTACGCTCCAACACAGCTCTCACGGGCGCACCTCGGCTTCAGTGTCGGGCGATTACATCTGTCTCAGGCTAGTTGTGACATTCCTCGCTCTTGGGATGACTGGTGATCTTCAATTGTCCCCCAGACATTTTGCCTGTTACATTAGGGAACTTAGGATGCTATTTGAATTTTTCTAAGCCGGGAGTCTATGTTTAGGGTGAGCAGACAGGGTCCGGGCTGCTTCGGTAGGCTGTGGTTCCAGTGACAAACTAATTCCTGACCCGTTGTGGTGCCATTATCGTCTGTCTCCTGCCTTGGCAGCCTCCATGGACCCTGCTGCTGATGCCTGAGAGACACAGGAAGCTGCCAAGACTTCACCTGTTCCTGGGGTAGGAGGGGGGAGGGGGAAGTATGAGGGCACCCCAACTCCTGGAACGGGTACTCGCACTCACTCGGGCAAGATCACCTCACCGGCAGCCGCAGTGCACCAGCCTCCACCTCTGGAGAGGGAAGAGCAAAGAAGTCTCAAGCCTACAATCATTTTTTTCTAAATGCTTTCGGGCTTTCCTTTCAAAAAATCCTAAATCCGCTTCTACGCTGCACACGCCTGGTAAGCAGTCTACTGGCCACTTGGAAGGCTGCATTCAGCTGTGCAGTAGCAGGCTGTACGCTGCTCTCAGAAAACTGGCAGGAGAGAAGTATTCGTCATCCCCAGGTGTTAAACTGCTTTCTGATTCATACCCAATTAGCTTTGGACATCACTGTGTCATCATTGAGGCCCATCATTACTAAAGGACTTAAGCCATAACCCCAGACTTTTCCCCCCTCCAGGCCTGGGAAGCAGGACCGGCTAATGACATTTCAAGTGCAACATTCTGACAGCTGCCCTTTATCACCTGAGACGAGGGGGACAGAAATTCAGGAGTAGTTAGAAGGACACAACAGAGACACAGAACTTCTAAAGTGTGTTCCAGGCGCCGCAAGTTTAACAGTAATGTGTGTGCTGAGCACTGCACCAAGTTTGTTTGTAAACCAGCCCATGCTGTCGAGGCGACAGGACAGAGGGCAGAGGGAATGTTCTGGACCAGGCGCACGCGCGCACACACACACACACACACACACACACACACTTCTGAAGGGAGAGGAGCCTTCTGTGTTTCTTAAAAACTGATTCACTTCTTTACATTTTCTGCAAGCGTTTCTTCATCATACAGATAACAGCATCACACTCAACAAACATAAAATGCAAATGTCACCAGGTCATTAGAAGCAAACGCGAAGAGGGTGAAGCTCTGGGAGAGCAAGAGAACTAATCGGGGCTCTCCCAAGTCCAGCTCTTTCCTTTGCAGGCTGAAGCCTCAGCTCACAGAGCTGGGTGGGTAGCTTCGCTTTAGCCCTAAGGCAGGACCGGCCTGAAGATCCTCTCTTTCCTCTCATTTCTTTCTTATATTCTAGAAGAAAACATCATCTCCTGCCTGAGGAAATGACTGTGGTAAAGTTTTGTCCTTTCCGCTGCCCCTCAGGCTCAATCTTCGGCCCTACCCAGAAACCAGCTGTTTTGTTTTCTGGTTATAAAAGCCTGGCTTAGTCCATCAGCAAAAAACAGTTATGAAGTTATACAGAAGGAAGCAAATATTACTTGTAATTTTACTTCCTAGAGACAAGCACTGAGGCACCTGGTATTATTCGGATTCCTCTAACATGCACATACACACAGAGGGATATACTTTTATCCTTGGGAGATCATCCCTTCTGTATAACTCTTCAGCCTTTTCTTGTATTAGAATGTATTGTGTCTGACGCCTGGGGTTTACCTCAAAGTACAGTAATCCAACGGGGAAATAGGAGCGTGCCAGTGAAATGAGACTGGCCTAGAGGGAGGCTCACAGGAACATGGAGATTCAGTATTATCTTCTCTAACGTTTTTATCTTTGAAACTTCCTGTGCTAATGTCTCAAAAGTTTTTATTTACATTAGTCAGAATCTTGGTATGTTGCCAGGATGGCCTCGAATTCCCTAGGCCCAAGAGATCCTCCTGCCTCAGCCAACCAAATAGCTAGGGATGGTTCCCTGAGTGGGCTTATGTTACCTTTTTTTTTTTTTGAGACAGGGTCTCACTTTGTAGTTCAAGTTGACCCTAAGCTCACTATGCAGCCCAGGCAAGCCTTGAACTCAATTACAATGTTCTTTAAAACCCAGGTGAAACAGTGTTGAACTGTGCCCTTCCTTGGGGCACAGGTTGAACACATACATTGAAGCCCAAGAATTGACCCTATTTGGAGAAGTGTCACCACAGAGATCACCAAGTGCACTGATGTAGGAATCAGTCTGATTGGTTCCTCTTTAGGAAGTGAAAATTCCAGACAGCACAGAGAAAAACCACAAGGCCCACCTAGGAGCCCCAGAGGGGTCCTTAAGCACACCCTCCTCTCACGATCCTCTGCAACCCTGCTGATCAACTATTTCTGTGTTTTCAGAGGCCCCAGGCTACCAACTTCATTGTAGCCACCTCATCTGTGCACTTTACCATCCTAGTGAACACAGACCTGATTTTATGGCGGCGATGTGTGAGAGCTGCTAACTCTAAGCAGAGCAGACTCTCGCTTTGCATCTCTGCAGTGCTGAGGCCCAAATCCGGGGCTTCACACACGTTCCACAAGTCCTTTCTCACAAGCTTCTCCCTGGCCCTCACCCCAGTTTTAGAACAAAAGTTCCTTCAATGCAATTTCCTTAATTTCTTCACCTGTACTTTTTGCTAAAATAAAAATGAGGCAAAGTACATTTGTTTTGGGGACTGTGTAACAGATGAGGGTGCAGAAGGCCCCAAATCTGCTGCCCCAAAATGTGACTACAGGAGGCTACACCGTGCCACCCCAAATATGCTGCCTTGCTACAGGGATTATTTCAAGCTGATTACTGTAGAAACTACAGGCCTACGGGAAGCACCAAAAACAGAAGTTTCTTTCTGGTCAGGGAAATTTATAACTACGAAGGAAATCTCCTGTAAGGCTAAGGTCCTTTTCAGCAAAGAAAGAGACAAGTCATTGGCTCTCCCCATGGGGGGAGGGAACACATCAAATCTGAGTAACAAACGCTAACCTAGCTGTGCACTGCAAATGTGCTTCCTGGACACCTTCCCTACACCTACCTGCCTTCCACACACCCACCTTCGGTTTCAGAGGAGGATGTTATTCAAGCACTGAGGCTTCGCACCTTTTTCTTTTCTTTGCCTGGGTGCCTGTGCAAATGCGTGTGGGTGTGTGTGAGAGACAGAGAGAGAGAGACAGAGAGAGACAGACAGAGAAACAGGGGACTGAACCCAGAGCCTTCACACTGAGCCATCTCCCAATCCTTTTTTCTAAATTAAGGGTCTTAGTAAGTTACTGAGTTGCCTCAACTTGAGATCCTTCTGCCTCAGCCTTCCCAAGTGCAGGGTTCCTGGGTGCACGCCACCACTCCCTGCATCTGTGTATCTGTGTACTTATTATTAACATATATGCACTGTCACTTTCTATGAAATCGGCTGCATACCACAATGCTGTATATAGCCTTTCTTATAATACCTTATATCAACAAATTTCCTCAATACTAGGTTTTTAAAACAGTGAAGATTATTCCAGCACATAAATATGCCCTAACTGCCCAGTTTGCTACTGCTGGACATTACAATGATATCTACCTTTTTTCTCTATGTTATTTACAATTCAACAAACTTCCGTAGCTAAATCTTAGCGTGAGTTTTCAACCATTTCCTTAAAATTATCTTCTAAAAGAGAATTTGCTAGGTTTAAAGCCAGGCAACATTTTAAGCCGTTTGATAAATACTGCCCGCAGAGCCCGGGAACAAGGACTGCGCTCATTTATGCCCACAGTGATGTAGGAGGAGTTGTACTTTATCACTGTTTTCTTAACCAGTTTCATAGGTTAAAAACCAAAGACAGCATTTCATTGTTTACGTCCTTGTATAATGTGGGGTAAGCACAGAATAAGAAGTGTCCATATTTCAGTAAAGAAAATTTAATCAAATAAGGTTAAAGGGAGCCAGAGTGTTTTGTTTTGTTTTTCAAGGACAAAGAGGTGAGGTAGACGGGGCAGGCCCTGGTGGGCAGACGAGGTGGCACCCAAGTGGCAGGAGGGCCCACTTCCTAAGGAGCGGGAGGGCCCCTGTTAAGAGAACCAGGGGATGCGGAAGCTTAAGGGAGGAACTTGCACGTTGTCACCCCTCGGAGAACCCAGCAGGGCAGTGCTAACTCCGAAGGCCTCAGCCCCGACTCTCCCCGCACCCACGCGGCAAACCCAGAGCGTGTGCCCAGCCGCTCGCCGCGCTGGGTGAGGGGTCTGCTCTACTGTAGCCTAAGAACCAACCAGAGGGCAGCGCTTCGCCTCCCCCACGCTTCCCCTCCTCTTCTCACTCTCGTCTTTACTCCAGCACAGAAGCCACCCCAAGAACAGCCCATTCCACGGCTAACAGCAGGGTCGGGGCACAGCTAGGAGAAGGGAGAGCGTTCCGGGCGCCAGGGTGCTCGCACTCCCCGTCTCCACGCCTGCTCGCTCATCCGGGCCGCAGGCAGGTCCGGGTGGGAGGCGCAGCCACGTGCCGGGGGCCCCTGCGTCCCTCGGGGGGCTGCACGGGGACCAGGAAGCGGACGCTCACACCCCCTTGTCCAACTGTGAGCAAGCCCGGCCTTGCACCCGCGGGAAACTGCTGGCCAGCGCGTCCACGCCGTGGCGCAGGGACACAGCCAGGCACAAACTCCGTCTGCGGACAAGTCACCGTGGACAAAATACAGTTCTAAGCAAATGTGACTGGGGGCAAGGAACTAGCAGGCGAGTTTTCCTCTGTTCTCTAAGACACTCTTAAGCACACACTAGGTAAAAGTTAAAGTCCAAAGTCTGCTTGACCGGCTCACACGAGGAGCCTCCTGATCAATCGCCTGCCCCTTTTTTGGCAAAGTCTAGGGTTCTAGTCCCCCACCCTCCGACTGGGGCCAGAACCCAGGGCTCGGTGTGCAAGCCCCAGTCCTTTTTTCCATTCTGACACAGAGTCTTGCAAAGTCACTAAGCTGCCCCAGCTGGGCTCAGTCTTGGACTCCTCTTGCCTCAGCCTCATATGGCTCACATTCTGGAGATTACTACACCCCTCATCACTCACATCCTACACAAATACTCAGGCTAATCTTGAAGAAACTAAATTTCTAGACATGTAACTTCATCTCAGCGAAATTCCTTTCAGTTTGCAAAGAGAGCACGCTGTATCTAAGAACTCCTAAAGAAAAAAATGGCGACAGACATCTATACTCAACCTCAGTTTGCAGTGAGAGAGGCCACCACAGGCTCAGAGGACAAGCACATGTGCCCTTCGTCTGTTACTCATCAAAAGCAGGATTTGTGTTTTCTTCAGAGACACTTAACTTAAAAGCTGTTTCTGCTTAACAGGAAACAGACTTTACTTATTAAACATCTGTAGGCCCAAGTGACTGAAAGGCAAAAGGAAACTTGACCTTCATTTTATGTGTCTCTCCTTTACTTTCTTAAATCTTTGCTCCCTGCTTGGTCTTGCCCATGGCCACAGTCATCATTTAGGCAATCCTGTCTAACAGCTGGAAAAGACAAAGTTGATTAGCCTCCATTTCATAACCTACCTCATCTCCCTTCAACACAGAAGACACCAACAGACTACTGACAGGCCATTCAACTATCGAGCCCCCCCAAGTCTCTAGTCATCGCCCCAAACCTAGGTCATCGCCCTAACCTAGGATCCAGCAAAGCCTCCACAAAACTGCAACTGTCCCAGGCAGAAACTGCCATCTCACAGAGACCGGAGACCACAGGAGGCAGTAAGGGTTTCCCGCACAGTCCTCTTGCAAAACCAGAGGCTACCCTCCTCCCTGCTCGCCCACAAAAGCCGTTTCCTCCATCAGAGCTGCACCCACTTCAGCTCCACCAGCTGAAGACCTTCACCATTCCTGCTTTCTGAGTACCAAATCCATCTGTGCCCACGGCACATCCTGAAATGCTTTTCTACAACAAGAGTCAGAGACCTGCCAGGGGCAAGATGAGGAGCCCACCTCCTGTCTGGGGGCCTCCCCTCTGCTGACGGCAGCACATACTGCTGGGCCTGAACTTTATCCAGTAAGTGCCTGCTACTCTCTTTTAATGCTTAACGTTTTTTAGCTCAAAATCCACCTAATGTAGCAGATAAGAACAAGACTATATAGTTCTGTTTTCGGACTAAAATGAATTTCCCTAAGGCCAATTACAAAGAAATGCATCTCTCCAAAGGGTGCTTGAAAGAAAGAAAAAAATTGGGCAAGAATCTCATCCCTCTAGGCAAATCCTTTACAGCATTTGAGGCTTGGCAAACGAATCTCTGGAGAGACACATGCATTCATCAGGAATCTACCTCATTAATCGGAAAGGGAAAGTATGGTAAGGGATAAGCCACCAGTAATTAACACTTACTGTATTCCTGGTGGGTAAATGGCACTGCAGTCACTGATTTTTTTTTTTTTTTTTACAAAGAGAACACAATTCCTACAGACAGGCTTCTCACAATGTAGTCTCAAGGTGCTCAGACATGAGCCAGAATACCACCAACAGAACACACCGAACTTTCCAGAGACCCGACCTTCCTTTGCAGACACCTGATTTGGAAGAGTGTCTTAGTTACTTTTGTCATTGCTGAGACAAAATACCCAACACACCAAGTTAAGGGAGGAAAGGTTTATTTCAGCTCACAGTTCTAAAGGTTTTAGTCCACAGTCAGCTGGCTCCAAGGCAGGACAGCATGCCAGAAGGGTAATGCAGAGGAGAAACAGTTCATGGCGAAGCAGAGCAGGCAGAAGGCAGAGAAGCAGCAAGTCACAGGAACAGCCCTGTATCTGTCCCTTATATCCTAACCAGGCAATCTGCCCTTAAGGGTAGAACCCTCACTCAGGGCGGGGCAACCTCACTCCCAGCATCACACACCCTGTATCCAGCCATCTTGGAAAAGCCCCATCTATGACTTCATGAGGCTTGGAGGGGGATACCTTAATACAAGCAATAGCTTTCCAGGGACAGAAATGGCTGGCCTGTTTCCACACCTTCCTCCACTTCCTGACTGTGGGCCCACACTTTTAAAGAAAGGGGTACGAGTTCACAACAACTGCTCTCCTAAATAAAACATACAAAAACAATCTACCACCTCCCATACACGTGCACCTATCTCTACAGCCCGACCGCTAACAGAATCACTGCCACACTGCCAGCTCCATGGGGAAGCAGAGGGGGCCTTACACTGCTCACAGGTGATGCCTGGCATATGCCTGTGAGTTACAGACGGGACAGAGGGGAGGAGAGGGTGAGAGTAAGTAAAGGGGAAGGGCAATTCAAGGAAGAAGAGGGGAAAAGGGGGGGATAAAGAGAGAGGAAGAGAGGGAAAGAGGAAAGGAAAGATAGGTTTCTAGGACTTGTTACTGGCACAGGCAAGCACTCTTTTCCCTTGAATTCAGTCCACGGTTACCATGTCCACTCTAAGAACATAGTTATTGCTCCTTAGCCTCGGATCCTGGAAATGTAGCACGAGACATTCGTTCCCTCCAATACGGTCCCCCAGAGCGTGGGAGATACTGTGAGCGCACAGTAGATAGCTCTGGGCACATGGCCCCAAGGTTCTGAGGTCTCTAACCTGATCCCTATGATCTTGGGACAAACAAGCCGCCACCTGAGTGAGTCTGAGGCTCGACTTCCAGCCCTGGAACGCTTTGCTCCTGCTTTTTCCTCTTCGTACATGTCCTTTAGCCTTTACCGTTACTTTCACGCGAACCCTTTTCCACGATGCCCTCAAAAGGTCCCGATCCGCGCCCCCGACACAACACCTCACGGCTGTAATTAGGTAATGCATGATGTTAGCAGCTGATTAACCGCTCTTGTCTCTATCAGACTCTGAGCACCATGAGGACAAAGGCCTTTGTTCTTATTCACTGCTGTCCGCCCCAAAACCTGCCAAAGGCACAGTAAACAGGCAAAACTACAGTAGCTGGAAGAATGAGTGAATAAGTAAATGAAGAAAAGCATACGGCACCTCCTTGAGAGCTGGTTAATCTTGACCATCAACTTGACTGCACTGAGAAGCACATAGGAAATTAGTAAAGCACACTTCTAGGGGTACAGAGGGGGGCATTTCTGGAGACGAATGCCACGTGGGACAGAGCACAGATGGAGAGTCCTGGACGTGGGAGAACCAGCTAAGGGGCGGGGCCCTGAGGGCGCAGAGGAGGAGGGAGAAAGAAGCCTGTTACCACCCCTGTTCTCACTCGCGCTCCTCAGGCTGTGCTCCCCTGCTGTCTGGAGGCGAAGTAGGTTTCTTCAGCCGTATTTCTACCTTGATCAGGTGACTAGGAGCTGAAATGTCTATAACTCTGAGCCAAATTAAACCTTTCCTTTTCTAATGTGATTTTCTCAGTTATTTCATGACAGAGGCAGAAACCTGACCAAAACAAAGGCCTGAGTCCCAACAGAGCACACACTTATCTACCTCCTCAGGTCAAGATCTCACCTCTCCTCTCACCTGTCACAGTGAACCAAATAAGGAATTCTGATGTGTATGAAATATAAAACTGTCTACTTTTTCTGAGATGAGATTTCACTGTGTTTCCAAAACTGGCTTCAGTCCCTCCTCCCTCCGTCTCCCAAGTAGCTGGGTCAACCCCTGTACCCAGCTGCAAACACTTTCAAAACAGTTCACATATTTGAGTCAAATGGAGCATCAGTTAATACTTTTATCAGAAAAAGCTCAAAAATGAGACATTTCCCTAAACTATACTGGTGTGATATGAATGTCAGCGTTACAGAGCTTCCCCTCAGAGGGTCCTGAAAGGGAACTAACTTCCTGTGATAAAACCCACTGTAATGACCCCCAAAACACCTTCTCTTTCACTTGCGGTGCGATTTAATAATGAAAACCCTGCCGAGCCCCAGGCTGCAGAGGAGCGGAAGTGACAGAGCCTCAGTGCACTGTCCTCTCCCGCTTTACACTTTCTCTAATGGTTTCTCAAGTCCGGAAAACAGCCCAGCTATCTGGAAATGTCTATTTTTTTATTTTTTTTATTTTTTCCAAACCAGGTCCATGGACCTAACACTTCAATTAACTGTGTGGAAATTATAATTGCCCCAAAAAAGCTCTAGATTTTGCTACAGTGCGAGGCAATTTTCTCTCAAGAGCCCTTGAGTTTTCCTCATGTATTAGAGATTAAAACAGTTCTTTTTCAAGAGTAATTTTCTTCCCATGATTATCCTCCAACCAGAAACACAAGTATCCGGCCCAGCAGTGACCACTTGAAAAGAAAGGCTTTGAAAAGTAGAACAGCGTGAAATTCCCATGAAAAGCAGCCTGCCATCTCGTCCCTTACTCCTCACGGACGCACCTGGATAACTTCATTTTCTAAAGCACAGTTGCCTAGAAATCCTTGCCCTTGCGCCGCACGTGGAATTTCTGCCAGATGCCAGTGATGCCAGTCAAATGCCCAGCGAATCGTTGAGCATGCCATCAAGGCTCCAGGTCTGAACTCCATCCTCACATTGTCCTTCCCAGGAAAAAATGTTCTACTTCAGTTGCTAGATTCGTGTCAGCTGCAACTTCCTAATTTTGGCTAATCTGGGCATTTGCAGAAGGGAAATGCATCTCCTCTTTAACTCAGAAAGTACTTAGAAATTATTACTTTCTCTTAAGCTTACCTGGGTACTGGTAGCTCACCATCTTTAAACTCAATGTTTAGAACATGTATAGTATTATAGCTACTCTTTCAGATATTTTCTCATGTTTCCTAACTGCAAAATAAATGCATGCTATAATTCTTTCCACACAACCATGTACATACTTCACTCCAGGGGATATTAACTTTATTTTCACGTATATGTAGTAATAGTAAAAGGTAACAATCAGCGAAAGGAAATGCTTACTGGCTCCCTTCTTTGCTGCTAACTGTGTATTTTGCCATTTACCACATTCCAATAATTACAACCCCCCCCCAAAAAAAAAGCAATTCCTCTAGTTTTAAAAAAATGTAACAGTACTTCAAGCCGAAATATATGCTACATTTTAATAAAGCTGCCTTTATTCTTAAGGACAATTTCCTCGGCATTTGCATTAAGTAGACTCTCCCTTAAGGGCTCTAGGGCTTGGAGGAGGAGTCTGGCTGATCTGAAGAGCAAGGGCCACCTTTACCCACTCTACTGCTGCCCTCTGCTGACCAGAGGATGGACACCTTCGCCAGACACTGCCCTCTACTGAGAAAAGGGCAGCTGAGACAAATAAGCCCATGACCTCTGGGTACTAAGTCCTATGAAAAGCCAGAAAGGCACAATCTCTTGAAGTCCTAGGAAGTAGCGGAGAAGGCAAGACATGTATATATGAAATACAAAACAGTATTGAATTATACTGCTGTATTACAGAGTTAGAACTGCACAGACAGACTAGTAGGATTCTGGGAAGGGTGAAGAAGGGGAAGATGAAGAGATCAGTGATTTCTAGCCTTTTCACCATTAAAGAGCCCCTTCACTCAGCCCAGACTGACACTAATACGCGCACAGAAGAAAGCCAGAATACTCAGTATGCACTTAATTCCAGCCAAGAGCAAACAAATATAAATGCGTAACTTTAGGTATTTTTAAATGCAATAGTAATAAAAAAGAAAAACAGCTCATGGAGCCCTTTAGGAAGAAGGTTCCAAAATCTATAAATCCTAATATCCTACCTCAATGGGATTCTTAGGCTGGGAATACCCTCAAAATGTACTTAATGACATCCTTCTATACTTAAAAGCATTCTGTTCTTGAGGAAATAATCCTTAACCTTCATTACAGTCCCAAAGGAACTTGTGGCCAATGATAAATCAGTAAGTAAGTTAAATAAATACAAAGTAACTATAGGCCTAGCAACATCCAGCGAGGCGGTCATGGCATCGGTGGAGAGGCCATTTCCATCCTAAGAGGCTGCTATTCAGGTTTACGGTGAAGGGAAAAAGTCCATCTTTCCTCTCCATCTGGAGAAAAGGGCGCCGCACTGCACGCCCGGTTTCGCTGCCCACGGCCTATCTCAGAGGTTCCCAGAAGGGGGAGGAGCCGACACAGCTGCCGCAGATCCCAACCACTGATGCAGTGTGGTCAGTTCTCCACGCTCAGTCCGTCAGCGCTGCCAGAGCTGACCTGACAGCTCCTGCCTGGCCCTTGCTGTACTGTCCTGGGTGTCCACCGGCCATCTAAATGCTGGTGGGCACCGCTGCAGAACTCAGTTTCATGGCAAATGAACACTGTATGAATAAAAAGTGGAGAATGTGTCCAAGTTCCAGTGAGGAACTGCTGTTGGTGACAGAGGCAACATGTTCTCCACCTCCCATCGTGAGAAGCAGCGGACGCTGGTATCTGCGGGCACAGGCTCAAGAGCCCTTACTGCCACTTTGGGGATGCTGTTTCATCTTGCTTGGCCTCTGTTTCTTTTTCTGGAAGATGGGGATCAACAGAGCTCTTCTCACTCAGACTGCTGTACAGTATTATGAGCTAAGGTGAAACCCTTGGAAGTGTTCTTAATGCTCCTAAGTGTCCTACAAGTATCTGTGCTGCTGCCGCCGCTGCTCCTATGGTTCCAAGATAAACGAGATGACAGGTGACATGCTCAGAACAGAGGCCACAGGAAACACCAGCAAATGTACCAGCGAGGAGGACGGTATAGACACCAGTGCAAAAGTAAACACAGACTGGGCCAGGGATTTAGCTCAGTGGTTCCGGCATCTGCCTTGCAAGCACAAGGTCCCATGTTGGATCCCTGGTAACCACATACAATAATACTGGGCTTGGTGACTCATGCCCACTAGGGATCCTTACCACATACCACAGTGCTGGGCATGGTGGCTCACACCTGTAATCCCATAACTCGAGAGGTAGAGCATAGGAAGGTTGCTGTGAGTTTGAGGCTTGCCCGGGCTACTTAGTGAGCTCAGGGCAAGCCTGAACTACAAGGCAAGACCCTGTCTCAAAAACAAAAACAAAACCAACACCCCACCACCAAAAAAACAAACACAGATAAACAGATCAGGAACTGCTATCCTGGGTCATTTCAACTGAACATCATAAACCTGTTTAAGAAGCAATATACCCAATACAAAGCATTCTACTTCTCTTGCAGAATCACTTGCCTAAAAGTACTTTTAGAAATAACTACCAAATCAATTATCGTTAATTCTCATTTTCTGCAAACAGAGAAAAAGGAGTATCAAGCTGCTCCTCCCAGGGAATGGAGGACTGGGTTTCTCTAAGCCTCTGGTCATGACATTTTCACCAACCAAAGTGCCATACGCTTCCATAGGTTGCCAAGGCCCTTGTTAAACACGGCCATTTCATTAGCGCTGAAACCAGTTCTCCACACAATTTTTCTTACTGCAGTTTCACTTTCCAGTTTTAGTTGCTCCTGTGGTCAACTGGAGTATAAAAACATCAGATAGAAAGTTCAAGAACAATTTGTGAACAGGAAATTTGCAAATATTGAGCCACTGTCCCCAGGGCAATGCATGTGTGCATCTCAGAGATTATAATCCTAAATGCTAAAAAAACAAAAAACACAACTCATCAACACCCTTGGTAGAGTCTATCCATGGTACAGAGGAGAAATCTAGGTTCAAAAGTGGTCAGCATCTTGTCAGAGGCCACCTGGCAAACAGATCCCAGAGCAGAGAAGCCAACTCCACCCCAAGGCCCAGGGCCACAGACCCCTCACTGCAGGGCCCAGCGGTCTCCATGGTGTCCTCCGAGCACCTCCCATGAAGTCCGAAGAGAACTAGGGGTGGGGCCTCCTTTGGCTTCCAATGAAAATGTGTACATCTGGCAACTATTTGCACATCTTTGCGAATGCCTCCCAAAGCACCGTGAATATCAAATTCTAAGTTGCAAATAAAATGTTAGTAGGAAAATTTGCAAATACAAATTATGTGAATGAAGATACACTATATTCAAAATTCATCCTCAGCTTCCCGATCTTCACAACCTTTCCCGCCCAAAAATTTAACACTTTTCACGCAGCATCAACTTTTGAAATGGGCAGACCAAGGATTTATCGTTTGTTCTGACTTTGGGTGACATGACCAAAAGAATTGTTTGGCATTCAGCCCCACAACAATGCCTCTACGAGACCTTTAAAAATATCTGCCTTTATCTCTTGAATCCATATTGGCTATTTTCTATTTGTGCATAGATTCACACATCCTATAGATATTACTTCAGTACTTTCCAGAATTGTCTCACATAAAGACTGATTTCCCCTTGCTTTTTAGAGCGCACACTTCAACACTGAGTTCATAGCCAATTATCACTGTAACTCATGCCTGACAAATCAACCAAGTATTTCATCCCTATCAACTTTCCAGCCTTCGTGTACTTAGTAACCAGACAGCACCCCGGTGCTCCACCTGTCAGCCACATGAAACAGTATAATGCACAGATACGCAAAAAAGCACACCCTACACAGACCACCAAAAGGATAATGGTTTTAAAGCATGTGACCGACGCCGGATGTGGTGACTCAAGCCTGCCATCCCAGCACTCAGGAGTCAGAGGCAGGAGGATTGCTATGAGTTTGAAGCTGACCTGGGCTACAGAGTGAGTTAAGGGCCAGCCTGAACTATAAAATGAGACCCCGTCTCAAAAAAAAAAAAAAAACAACGTAAGAAACAAAAAATAAAAAAGCAATAAAGTATTACAACTGAAGTAGGAGAGCAGGGTGTGGCTCTAGTTGTGCTGGAACAGGTGATGGCTGACTGGACTCTTCACAGTCTGAGTGTCACCAGTGACTGCAAAGGAGTATCGACTCTGGGCATCACAAATACATTATAAGGAACAGACAAACCTGCCAATACAGAATCTGAATAATGAAGATCCACTCTATAGATTTAAGTTATTGGTATATTCTGAAAGCCTAGAGCTACCTAACTCAAAAGGAAACTGCATAACGCTGTGTGTGTGTGCGCGTCCCCATGTGTACGCTTACCCCAAACCACTCACTGCTGTTCTCTCCTCACATAATTACAGGCCTCTGATTACTAAGAAAAAAAGAGACACTTATTCACCACTATTGCCACTTCAAAGCAGGCAACCTAACTTGACTCAATTATTTTAAACTTGCGATGAATCGTAAATTGCAACAATCTTCACCACTGCAGTTATTCAAGTTCAGAAAAGACACTCGCAGACACAGCCCCAAAGGTTTGCAGGTATCGATTTGGATGTCGAATAAAGCTTCTCAAACCCTCCACCCCCCGCTTGTTTAAGTAAATCATTCTCTGGGCACCTCTTCCACAACAGATCTTATTGGATTTCACAGCATAGACCATCATGTCAGTTGCTAAATGCTGTTCACCTATGGTTTCCTTTCTGCTTCCTTTAAATGGTGTTATTTTCTTCACAGCTCAGGGAGGGATCATATTTAAAGGCTTTTAAAAGTTAAAAAAAGAAAAAAAAACTGGAAATGAATCGTCAGCCTCGGCAAAACCAGTGACCTAAGTACAGAGGTAGAGCAGGGAAAATCCTAGTGGAGAAAGACTTGCCTCACTCTGCAGGCAGGTGTGCGCTGTGTCGGTGGTACCGAGCACAACAGAGAAGTGTGGCTGAGAAAAGACCCTATCTTTTAAAAAAGGGCTCAGTAGGTAGGTAGCTTAGTGCCCCAGTACCGTGAACAGAACAAAAATGATTATGTTGAGTATTTGTATCAGGTTTGAAAATACAGAAAAAAAAAAATAAAGAAAAAAATAAAACTTACCTATGATCTATTAACCCAGATAAAAATCGCCCATGTTTGGTGCACTTTTAGGGTCTTTCCCCCTACAAATTTTTTGGTTTTTTTGCTCTTTTTGAGACAAGGCCTCACTTTGTAGTTCAGGCTGGTCCTGAACTCACTATGTAGCTCAGGCAAGCCTCCAAGTCAGCAATCCTCCTGTCTCTGCCTCCCGAGTGCTGGGATTACAGCCCAGCATGGCCACCACGCCCAGCACTATGGTATGTGGTACTGATTGCTGGTGGGCATGAGTCACCACTCCTGGTATTGTTCTATGTGGCTACCAGGGATCTAACCAGAGACTTCGTGATTGCTAGCAAGCACTGGAACCACTGAGCTAAATTGGCACCCCCTACAAATATTTAATGAAATATTCAGTGTATACACATGCCCTATATATTGTGTGGCCTTAAAAGTCCACACTCAGAATCAGGTGGAAAGTATCATGGGGCACTCATCGATAGCACAAGGGGTGTTCTTCAGGGCTCGAGTCTACTGTGAAGTAGTAGAGTAGTAGAAGTCTGGTCAGGTTTTGGTGGAAGAGAAACAAGACTTGAAAACTCTTTGATAATTAACTGTATTTTCTCCAGAGCAAAGCTTGGAAATCTAAACTAAAAATTTTCTCATGGCCCAGAGGACAGAGAAGACTGAAGTTAGGAAGCCTCTGAACTCCACACGTGTGAGAAGTGGTGGGCTGAGTTAAGAGCCACGGGCATCACCAGAGGGGTGACACTGTCTTGGGAAAGACACAGAGAAAGTCCAACTGGTACACATTAGAATGGCTTGTTCTACACCAGCACCTGAAACTTACGCCCAGCAATACCAGAGGGGACCATGAGACCCTGACTGGACTGAACCAGCAATCAGGATAGAAGAGGCTGAGATGCCCAGATGAAGATTCTCCTGGTGCAGGCACTCAGGAAGACTGCACCTTTTACCAGAAAATAAAGGGGATACTTTGTCCTTGTAGCATGAGACGCAGGGTGAATAAATTTGTGACTATTTAAAGTGTACAAGCTGCATTTGTACACTTCCTTAACACGTTTTAATTTGGAATCATGACATACATTTTCATTACTGATTTGTTTCCCTTAAAATACTACGAAAACTTCCCCACACTATAATTGGAAAAGCTATCACGTGTCTTTTAATATGGTTGCTTTTTATGCTGAGTGAAAACTGGTCAAACTTTAAACAAGTACTCAGATAAAAATTACAAATGATCGATAAGCATGTGACATTTTTTCAATATTGCAACTAATTACAGAAATGCAAATTAGAGGAATAGCTAGATGCTTCTTTATCTGCTTAGCAAGTTAGCCAAATTTTTTAGCATGATAATGTTGGCACATGTTCAGGAAGTGGGCCGTCAAACAGATTGCGGGCCATGGGTGTAAAGTAGGAGGACTTTGCTTCGAGCCATTTGGAATATGTTGCAAAACCTATAAAAGACCACTTGTGAACCCGATTAAGCTCAGCAAGAAGCATGTCCTGAATCACCCTCTGAATAATTAAGAGCCAATCTACTGTCACATATATAAAATTGGCACATTTCTGTATCAGAGATGTTAGGATCCACCGTCTGCTAATTACTCCACACTGAGGGGGGATCAAGGGCACAAGATTAAGAGGCCACCTGGTGGCTCCTGTGCCTTTCTTCTTGCCAACTGCAGGCAGAAATGACCCACAGGTGACTCCTTGAAACCAAGATCAATCCCTACGGTTTAACCTCAAAACCTGAACGTAATTCTGAAGCTCCAACCATCTTCTGCCTTCTGGCGACTCCTGAAATGAGCATATGCAGTCACCCACAGGCTGCAACCTACATTAGAGCCTTCACGGGGCACAAAGCTTAGGTCGCTCGAGTCAGATCCCTGAGGCAAGGCATGGACGATCCACTGCACAGCTCCGAGGGCCAGATGGCTCGGCAGACAGACATGCTGGCTGGAAGAAACTCATTTTAATGTCACCCCCAACCTAAGCCACATGGCGGAGGCTTCCTTGTCGGGCTGGCATGAGGAGCCGGACATTCCAGATGCCTAAGAAACTCACCAAATAAGAGGACAGAGAGCTGGATTCTGAGCCACTTGTATTATAAAAATCATCAGGGGAAAAAAATAACAGTGTGACCCTGTTATAAAACATAACATTTTTATTTTAAAATAGAAGGGTCATTTGCAATGCAGTTCTTCTGTAAGTTTGGCTCTGTGCCAGAGGAAAAATCTTGTTGAAAAGCACTATGCATCTTTTCAAACCTCAGAGGCTGGCAGGACGCACATGGTGGCTTTTAGAGGGAGAATTAATGCAAAGGGCACATTCTTAGACCGAAACCTCGCATTCAGAGAAAGGCCAATGGCCACAGCACTCAGTACACTTCTGAGGCTGAAGCAGAGACATCTGGGGACAGAGTCAGCAAGGAAGGATTCGCATGGAATGCAAGTGCAGATTCTCTTCCCCGAGGTCCTGACATTTTCTGCTAGGTCGGCACTGTGCTTTAGAGGCGCCCGTGGCAGAGTGAATTCGGTCACGAATCTCAGGTGCTTCACTCGGCCGACATCGCAAAGCGCCGCCCAGTGCAGACTTGGCTCCTCGCTGCCTGTACGAAAGAACGCACTCGGCGTGCCCCACGCTCCCCGCTCGAAGGTTCCAGATGAACCTGAGTGTGGCGGCTTTCCGTTTGGCACTTGTGTGTTTTAAGGCCTTAGCTCTCCAGAGTCCAGAGAGCAGAAACTTTGTCCCCTCGGACTCACATAATCCCATTTCCTGGAAGATAAGCGTCAGCCAAGTTTCCACCGCCCTCATTGCAGCCTCAAAGGGACTAACGATCAATTTCCCCAGCGCCTCTGTTCCCCACAGCTGTCCACTCACAAACCAACCAAAGGGGACAGAAACGCCTCCCTCGGGGCTCTTGTCTTGCACATTCCGCCGCTGCCGCCTCACGGCACCTGTACCCGCTGCGAAGTCCCTGCCGGCCGGACGAGTGTCTGTCATTCTGTCTGTGCCTGAGACAGCGCTAACAGCACAGGCGGCGGCCGCGACGGCTTCCCTCAGCCCTGCTCAAGTTCTCAGCACTGCAGTCAAGCACCCATTTGTGTGGCCCCGACGGCATAAATAATTCATACAGCCAACTAAAATACATGAAGGGCTTTTCAAGATTTCTAAAATTAGATGTAACAATCAGCAACACATGTCTGATTGTGGAAAAGCTTATTTCTCAGGCTGTTAGGCTTCAATATTTTGAGGATTTAGAGAGGAGAGGGTCACATGTGGAAAACACACAAAGAACCCCAAATTGTGTATCAGATACACATCTACCTTCTCCTCCATGCCCACCATACTAGGAATCCAACCCAGACCCTCTTGCATGCAATTACATCCCCAGCCCCTTTCATTTTATTTTGACACGGGGTTTCCACACCTAAGTCGCCCAGGCTGGGCTCAAATTCACCATCCTCCTGCCTCAGCCTCCCAGTATACAAGGATTATAGGCATGTGTCGCAATATCCAGACACTTACACTTTCTTGAAACCAGAGGAGCTCATAGACATGGCACTTTTCTTCTATGGTTTTCTTAAAAACCACCTCTGTTTGCAAAGTAACATGGAATTATGATGACTCTAAGTTTCCCAAGGGAAAAAGTAACTGTAATTAAATTCATACTCATGAGAAATAGGGGTGTGAAGAATATTGTACCAGCGTAAACAATAACAGCTTTAAAAATACAGATTTTGGAAAGATAAATAGTTTAGCCCTTTCCCCTGTAAGGCAGTTTCTCAGGCTCAACTCCACTCACATCCGGTATGCTGCACACTGCAGGATGCCCAGCAGCCTCCATGGCCTTAACCAGCTAGATGCCAGTCACTGTTCAATGGCCTGGACCTGATGCCCACTGCTGTGAGAGGTTTCTTACAGCAGAGATTCTCCCGGCATCGGAGTACCACGCAGGGCTTTCCTTAGCTGTCCCAACATAAAAGTGGCAAAGGCAACGTTATTCATGGTCTTTTCAAGTGGTGACCGACCTTCTCCCCAAGCTCTTCTTCCCTACAGGGTCCTTCTAGATAGACCAGCAAACCTCACTACATCAAGGCTGGAAAGAATCACAAGTGTTCAAAAACAAAGGGAAGACACTAAAATAATCCCTAGAATTTGGACAAGACTCCCCTCTTTATTCTATGCTGTTTGAGAGTCACTGGGTCCCAGAATCATCTTCCTAGCATGACAGCCAAACACTGACTATAGGTCAAGACCCTGGATGTAACAACTTCCTCCAAACCATGACCTTCTCATTCTCGGACTCAGGAGAGAAAATGAAATTGAATTATTTCATCTGAATGTTTCCACTTCTCCAATTCTGTGATTCCTGCAAAGATCACAACTATTTTTGCACATAAAAGTGGGTTGTTATGGATTACGTCTAGATGTTTCTGTGCAGTCTCACGCAGTCAAGGGCGGGGCTTTTTCAGAGCGGGCTGGATCAAGAGTGTGCGATGCTGGAACTGACTGATGGTACAACGCTACCATCAAGGGTATGAGGATTAACAACCTGAGTTCTACCGGACCCAAGTGGCCTGGAGAAGACACAAGGGAAAGAGCTCTGGTTCTCCCTTGCTTACTTTGCTACCTTCTGCCATGTTGCTCCTCTGCACTGCCTGCCTAATGTGCCGTCCTGCGCTGGAGCCAGCCAGTGAGGGACTGAACCTTATAAGCTGTGAACTAAATAAACTTTTCCTCCTTTAACTATCAATGTCAGGTATTTTGTCTCAGCAAAGAGAAAAGTAACTAAGACAGGGGTACATTTTAAATACATATATATAGGCTGGGATTTTAGCTGAGTGCTTCTGGTGTCTGCCTCACAAGCACAAGGTCCTAAGTCCCAGTACTAAAAAAATAAATAAATAAAAATATACACATACTATATTCTACCATGTCTATCAACCATAGTTCTAGTCATGTAAGAATATTAGCATCAGTTACAGTCACTTTTTGCCAATTCTATAATACAGTGCACGAAAACAATCACTGGTTTAATTCCTGGAAGCGCCCAGTACACTGTGTGCGACCTCAGACAGCTTCCTGAGCACCACACCTTCATCTGTTAACTGGGGGTGAGAGCAGTGACTACTACACAGAATAGCCGTGGTCCTGTGTACCCCTATATAGGAAGCCACACATATTTGCTGTCTTCCCTGCTAACAATACCGGTCACTTTTATTTTAGCTTAGTGTCATGGATCACTGTCCGGATCCATCCCCAAGAAGCTACCTGCCAGGCTTTCTTAATTATCTACCAATAAAGTCAAGCACTCAATACGGGGCTGCTGAGCACATCAAACCTGGGCGCCTCAAGTAAGATGTACTATATGTAGAATGAACATCAAAGATTTAATATGAAAATGAATGTAAAACATTAAAATTTCTAAGGATCATATGTTCAAATTATATTTTAGATAAAGTCATTACAATTTTTTACACTTGATCTTAGCCAAAAGGCCGAGAAGCAATAATCATTACAATTTTTTAGTTATTTTAATGTGACTAACAGGAAGCTTTTAATGACAGATGTGTCTTGCACTGTATCTCCATTGGACTATGCTAATATAACCCAGCCTCCTCCCATCCCTAATGCCATACTCAGTTCAAGAAAACCTTTAAAGAAATCTCATCCACTTCCTGTTGTAATGAATGGAAAACCAAGTTTCATCAAGTCCCCTACACCAGAGTTTCTATCTAAATTGCACAAAACTTTCAAAGACAGAATATCAGTAGGGGTTTTAGACACGAGACCCTTCTAGAATTCAACCTCACGTGACTCTCCAGGTCTTGTTTTCAAATAAACCAAGACACAGCGAAGGCATGGAGGAGCAACCAGCTGGCAGCCAACAGGCAAGCAGCTTCCCTCACTGAGTCCTTCCACAGAGAAGCTTTTGCACTAGAACCTGCCCTAGACTCAAACTGGGAAGCAAAACGCACCTGTCCTCCTGCAAGCCGTGTATGCCACCTACTTTGTCCTAGGAACCGATCTTTTCCTACTTCTCACATTCACTTGAATCAAGGCGACTAAGTACACAAGTCTGTGTGTGCCCTTTCATGTATAAGCCATACGTGTTTCTACAAGGAGTCATCTCCCCACACACTCTGCTGTCCTTTACCAAGCGGGGATCTCACTATTTCAAGTCAGTAAACGGGCTGACAGTGTGTCACAACCAGGAAGCAGCAAACACAGTATTTCAATCGTCATCTCTCTAATCATGAGGATGACTCCAGCTCCCCAAACATGATAACCCAACATCTGTGAAGGCTCAAGTTCCCCACATAAAATTACATAGCATTTAGATAATCTTACCTATATCCCTTCTTTAAGGTTAGTCACCTGTAGATTTCTTGTAATATATAATATGGTAGAAGTGCCATGAAAATAGTTATTTAGTACTACTTAATAATAATAAGGGTGAAGACTACGTGTGTAGTAGAGGTGCAATTTTTTTATACTTTCAATGTGCAATTTGTATCCAGGGGTTTCTGCACCTTTGTGCAAAGGGCTGTGTGCACTGTCCTCTGCTCATACCCATATACAGCAGACATCTGTACAGAAAAAGTACTAACATTCATATCTGAGCTACCTGTTGGGTCCACGACAGAGATAGCCTACCACCAGTATGCTGGGCCATTAAATGTGACAGGTATGCCAATCCCTCTTGGACCTGCTAATAAAGAACTCAAATGCAAAGACTCCCAACTGATGCTAAATCCTCCACTGAAGAAGTGCTTCCCACCCTTCTAACTACCCTTTTTCACTCAAAGTAAAGGAGCAGACAAACCAACACAGCTTACAGGAATAAACATTACAAAGCCACCTAGGGCTACATCAAGGAAAAAGACTTTTAATGAACCTTATTTGGGGGTTAAGTTAAAATTCATAACTGTACCATGAAATTCAATATGCTATAAAAATTTATGGTAGACATTTAAATTTTATTTTGAAAAGAAAATCCTACTGATAACAGTTAAGGAGAGACAGAAATTGCTTAAGCTTATAATAAGAAAAATGTTATCAGAATAATTCAGTTTTCCATCCCCTTTGGCTTTCAATAAGAGGTTTTTCAGGAGTAAGCCTAGAGTAAGAGCTGTGTTTCAGGCTTTATTAATTTTCTTAGATTTTAATTTAGCTGCAAAATAATCCTTTGTGGTCCCATCAACCTAAAAAAAATTAACCTTTTAAATGGTCTTTTCTCTACAGATAAAGACAAGGCTCTGAAATTGCCAGAGCAGGGCTCTCTACAGTGAGGGCACGGGGAGGGATGGGACTTGCCCATCACTACTGTCCTGCAGCTCCCTGTGAAGTACAACAGTTTACGACTTTTCAGGGGAATGAGTGGGATCTGTCTCCCTGTCTCTGTGCCCATCCCCCCTTCTCCCCTCTCTCCTGTCAAAATGCATCTTGTCTATAGCTGAGCATGGCAGTACATGCCTCTAACCGCAGCCACTCAGAAGGCTGAGGCAGAAAGATTACGAGTTTGAAGTCAGCTTTGCAAACTCAGCAAGATCCTGCCCTCTGCACCCCAAAAGAAAGAAGAACTAAACAGAACCACACAGGGCTGCATGAACATCTCCGTGATACAGATCGTCACCTTCCACTTGTCAGAACTCAGACCACATACCGGTAGGTCATGGAGCTGGAGCTGAAGCATAGAAAACATCCCCCAAGGTGTTCTATGAAGGCTTTTCTGGGTGATGCGCAGAGCAAAGGCACTTTTTAGCAGAGGCTGCTCTCCTAGTTCCCAGGCCCTTCTTTTCTCTTTCGACACCACCTCCCCTTCCCAGGTCTCAGGAGAGCATCTAGCTGCCCGCCAGTGGGGGCACTGCTCACTTCCACTAAGAGCTACAACCACATGGTGACATGATTCTTATTAAGAGGATCCCAAGCAGAAGGAAAACGTTCAAATTCCGTCTCATTAAAAACAATCAGGAGCACAATTCCTCCCCTCTTCTGCCAGCTCAGGAAAGGTAACAACTAGAAGCCCAAAAGAGTGTGACATTCAAAAATGCACAAGCAAGCCCTAAGCAGTCAACTGTAGACCTCTATGAGAGAGGAACACATCTATACCATGCTCAGATTTTGGGTTTATTACAGCATCTAAGTCAGAGAAATTGTCCAAATCTCTCAAATAATTTTTTCTAAATCAACAGGAGTGTTCTGTCAACATCAGCTGCCCCGAATGGGACACTGCGATAGGAAGACGATAGAAGCTGTGTTCTGATGCCCCCACTCCCAGCTTCCAAGCCCTGTGGCCCAGGAGACAGTGACCGGTTTTAGTCTCTCTGAGAGGAGCACTGGACTGGAGTCCAGGAGCGTTCTGCGGAGGGGCAGTGATATCAGCTATCGAAGTACATGATAGCCAAGCCTGGAGCCCCACAACAAAGCAGAGTGCCTTCTCATGCGCCACGAGCCTATGCCAAGTTGCCAACACAACCAGGATATCCACAGCCACCTTCCTTCACACCAACAGCAGAACTGCCAGCGGTCATCAGTCATGTTTACTGTGCATTCACGGTTACGCTCTAGGTATCTGTCAAGTGCTTCGCATGTTTACAGGATGAAGATGCCTTATCTGAAAAGCCTGGGGCCAGAAATACTTCAAATTTTGGAGCTTTTACATTGGGGGGGGTATTTGCATATATGCGGCATATTTCAAGACTGGCAACCAAATCTAAACATGAACTGGATTTAAATTTCCTGTAAACCTCTCCGGAAGGTAACTTCATACATTATATTTTTCAGTGTATCTGCATGTTGCCTGTGACCCATCACATACCATCAGGCATGGAATTTTCTACCATGGCATCATGTCAACACTCAAACTTCAAATTTTGGAGCATTTTAGACTTCAAATTTCTCTAAGTTAAGGATATTCAACTTGCAACAGGTATTTTAAAACATTTTACTTGCACTAATATTATAGTTAGTGAAAAATTGTACACAGAATTTCTGTATACCCTTTATCCAACTTCTCTTCAGGTTAACACATCTTATATAAAAGCAGTACAGTTGGGCCAAAGATTTAGCTCAGTGCTTCCAGCGTCTGCTTTGCAAACCAAGGTCTGAAGTTCAATCCCCATAAGCACACACCACAATACCGGGTGTGGTGACTCACGCCCACCAGCAATCAGTACCACATATCAGAGTACCCAGCGTGGTGGTTTACGCCTGTAATTCCAGCACTTGGGAGGCAGAGGCAGGAGGCCTGTTGAGTTCAAGGCTTGCCTGGACTACAAAGTGAGCTCAGGGCCAGCTTGAATTGCAAAGCAGGACCCTGTCTCAAAAAAAAAATCAGTATAGTTAACCAAAACCAAAAAATTTAACAGAATACTATTACCTAACACTACACAGACCATGTTTAAATTTCACCCAATTTTCTCACTAATTGCATTTTTTCAACTTCAGGATGCAACGTAGGACCCCATGTTGCCTAGAGCTATCATACCTTCTCTATCTCCTCTAATCTGTTGTATTTTTCAAAACTCCAGATCAGTTATTTTTTCAACATCCCTAGGATTTCAAAGATTGATGTTGTAAGTACTTCCAGAGAGAACACCACCAAAATGATGTTTTGCCTTCTCAGTTGTAGTTGGTGTGTATGTTGTTCTTGCCTCTTGTTTCTGGACGCTAACCTTGACTTGTTGGTGCTGGTGCCATCTGCCATTTTATTCTCCTGTGTAAGTACCCTGTGCCACTGAGATTATGAAAAGATTTTGTTGTCTCATCAGACTTGCACCCACTAATCTTAGTGGGCATCAAAGACCCTGACCTGCAACAGTCTGCCACAGTGTTGCCTAGAGTTGATTTCCCTTAGTCTTTCCACATTTACAAACTAGAGGGTTTTTCTAAGGAAGAGCTGTTTCTCCCACCTCCTCCTAAACAAGACATCTGTTTATTCAATTATTCATTTCAGCATTATTTAATTGTAAGAGTTATAATACAATGCTATCAACACAATGAACTTTTTATCCCGATAATAATTCTGATACTACTGCCACTGTACAGATTGGGAAAAGAAGAGAAATTTTAAACCACTAAGGTCACTCAGCTGGTCAGTGGCAGAGATACAAGGCCAATCCAACCAATCTAAAAGTTCTCAAGTAGCAAAGGACTGAGCCTACACTGTAAAGTGATACCGTCAGTTAGCAAATGAGCAGAATGTTAACGCTAACTCAGTAGCCACATATTAAAATACAAGAAAACCAAATATCTGAAGCTCTGTTTACATAGCAGAACTGCTTTAAAATTGCTTGCTGTCTCCCCAGACAAACACCATTGCAGATAGCACCCCCCAGCCCTCCAGTGGACATAGCCCAACCTTGTCTACCAAGAGTACTGTTCAAGGACTGGGGCGGCTCCCAGGCCACAAAGCACTGACTGCCAACAGCAATAAACGGCAACATTAGAGCTCTCAATGGAGCTTACAAAATTAAGCTACTTCAGGGGTTATTCAACTTTAATAAGTCTTCACTCTAACTCCTAAATCTGCTTCCATTGGCAATTTATTGGGGCTATTTAAATGACAGGGGCTCTAACTTCGTGCGTCTGCTCGGTGGAAATGATTCAGATTTTAATTCAAACACAGACATTTCCTCTGAGCAAGCAACTCAACCTTTGTGTTCTCACAATCACACTCCATTTCCCTTCCAGTTTTCAACATCACTGACAAAATTCATAAGCATAATTATTTTAATAGGTGCTCAGTATCTGATATGCCACTCTCAGCTTTAGACGTATGTCATACTTGCACTTCAGCCGAACTGGCAAGAGATAGCAGTTTCTTAAATGAGCTATGCACATTATATTGTGAAAGGTGCTTGAACTCCTCCTTTAAGGGGAACTTTTTTTTGAGACGGTCTCGCTTTGCAGTTCACGATGGCCCTGAGCTCAGTATTTAGCCCAGGCAAGCATCAAACTCAGCGATCCTCCTGCCTCTCCTCCTGAATGCTGGGATTACAGGTGTGAGCCACCACGCCCAGCCTGGATTCTGTTGACTTCATTGTCTATGAGCTGCATGACATCAACCAAGTTACTTCACCCGTTGTTTGTCTTTAGCATTGCATATGGAACCCAGAGCCTTGGTACTAAGGCTACCTCCCTAGTCTTGTATTAAATATTGAGACAGGCTCTTGCTAAATTGGTGAGTTTCCCAGGCTGGTCTTCAACTTGCCATCCTCCTCCCTCAGCCTCCCAGAATGCTGAGTTTATAGGGTGTGCCACTATACCTGGGCCATCTGAGGACTGATGGAGGAAAATATACATGCTGCTTTGAACAGTGCCTGGCACTTGGCACGTTCTCAGAAACTGTTGGTTGCTCCTGTGAGTCTCTCAGACCGTAAGCTTACAGGTCTCCGGGGTGGGGGCAGCTGTTCTTCCTTCCTGTCGGGTGTCTGTGGAGGGCCAGATGTGTGTCAAACAAGGCAGTGTGTGCAGCAGCTGAGCATTAGGGTCTCAGGCAGGCTGAGAATTTTGTTCTGGGCATTTGATGGTGCTTGAGAATTTCATGGGGATCGCTGGCCTTTGTGGCTCCTATAAGAGCAAGAAGGCTCATTCTGTTAGTGGAATAGGCATAGGAGAAAATCCATGCATTAGTCATTTCAGATTATACAACTGGCCACATGCATGACTGGATATCTGCGTCAAGGTGGGAAAATGTGAAATGAGTCAATTTAAAGTTGCATCGACTGTTTTCTTTAAGCTTAAAATAGGTTTTCTGTATGAAGCACTGTATTATCAATGACAAAGA